>JAJMBN010000047.1:0-92599 GCA_030572735.1 Sugiyamaella mastotermitis
AGCAGTTCACCAGGAAGCAGCAGTTCACCAGGAAGCAGCAGTTCACCAGGAAGCAACACTTCACCAGGAAGTAGCAGTTCACCAGGAAGCAATAGTTCAACAGGAAGTAGCAGTTCACCAGGAAGCAATAGTTCAACAGGAAGCAACACTTCACCAGGAAGCAGTACAACCTCCGAGAGTAGTACTTCACCAGGAAGCAACAATTTACCAGGAACGGCTATTTCCTCATTGCCAACTTGCAATCCTTCAGATTCAACCAATATGGTATTCACCCTTACGTATATAACATCAGGTGCAGGATCTGTTATTCCTGAGACTGTTTTAGCAGGAAATACTATACCTGCTTATACTATACCTGGTCTAGTGTCAACAGTTACTAGTGTAACTACGATGTCTGGCTTGCCTCAATGCTCATCTTCTCCTAGCGGTTCTACCGTTCTAACTACAGGCAGTACTCCTACTGAAACTTCACCCATGTCGTCAAATTCCCAGACTCAAACTACTGGGAATAGCCAACAAATGAATTCTATTACAGAGACAACAATAATTTTGTCTACAATCCCAGGAACCACACTACCAGGAACGACTATTCCAGGTTCAATAGTACTGGGTTCAAGCGTACCCGGAACCACCATACCAGGGACAACAATTCCACCGACTGTTGTGACTTTGACTGTTACTACCACAATACCTGGATCCCAAACGACTCCAAATAGTGGTACTAGTCCAGCTAGTGAAATTATTGAAACCACAACTATTGTCTCCACAATTCCTGGTACTACAATACCCGGTACTACAATTCCTGGATCAGTTGTTGGAGGATCATCAGTTCCTGGAACTACTATCCCAGGAACCACAATTCCTCCTTTGGTCACCACTATCACAGTTGTGACTACGATTCCTGCATCACCTAGATCAGCTAATAGCTCACCAAACCCTGTTTCTACCAGTCCTAGTTCTAACGGTCCATCAACAAGTAGTATCACCACGCCAACGACTTCTAATGCATCACCTAGCTCAGTCGTAGAAACGACTACAATTGTTTCTACTAACCCGGGAACTACTATACCTGGTACTACTATCCCAGGATCATTCATTGGAGGATCATCTGTTCCCGGAACCACTATACCTGGAACAACAATCCCAGGTTCTGTTGTCACTCTAACTGTTACTACTACTGTTCCCGCTTCCCAAGCCACAGCTCCGGGAACCACACCAACTAATGGAGGAGTCGTTGAAACTACAACTATTGTATCAACAATTCCAGGAACTACAATTCCAGGAACAACCATTCCTGGATCAGTTGCTTATGGATCATCTGTCCCTGGTACTACTATTCCTGGAACTACAGTTGCACCATCTGTAGTAACTTTGATAATCACAACTACGGTGCCAGGATCTCCAACAAGTCCCGGATCACTTTCTGAGACTACACCTATTAGTCAACAAATAGAGACAACTACCCTAGTTTCTACTGTACCTGGAACTACAATTCCAGGAACTACGATCCCTGGATCTATGGTAGGTGGTTCTTCTGTCCCAGGAACAACTATACCTGGAACAACAATCCCAGGTTCTGTTGTCACCCTAACTGTTACTACTACTGTTCCCGCTTCCCAAGCTACAGCTCCGGGAACCACACCAGTTAATGGAGTCGTTGAGACTACAACTATTGTTTCTACAGTACCAGGAACTACAATTCCTGGAACAACCATTCCTGGAACAGTTGTTGGTGGATCATCTATCCCAGGAACTACTATTCCAGGAACAACCATTAATCCATCTGTTGTGACAATCACTGTAGTTACTACTGTTCCTGCTACACCAAATGCTTCGAACTCGGCACTTGCTCAAAATTCTGCAGTTACTAGTTCACCTAGTAATTCTGCACCTACATCCGGTACATCGCCAAGTAATGCCGTGATTGAGACAACAACCATCGTTTCTACTGTACCTGGAACTACAATTCCAGGTACTACGATTCCTGGATCTATGGTAGGCGGTTCTTCTGTCCCAGGAACAACCATCCCAGGAACAACAATTCCAGCATCTATTGTCACTCTAACTGTTACTAATACTGTTCCCACTTCCCAAGCTACAGCTCCGGGGACCACACCAACTAATGGAGTCGTTGAAACTACAACTATTGTATCAACAATTCCAGGAACTACGATTCCAGGAACAACCATTCCTGGAACAGTTGTTGATGGATCATCTGTCCCTGGTACTACTATCCCTGGAACCACTATTGCACCCTCTGTTGTTACTTTGACTTTGACTACTACAATGCCAGGATCCCAAACGACTACCCCTGCTAATGTTGCTGAGACTACAACGATTGTTTCTACAGTCCCTGGAAGTACCATTCCTGGAACTACTATCCCTGGATCAGTTGTTGCAGGATCATCAGTTCCTGGAACCACTATTCCTGGAACCACCATAGCACCCTCTGTCATTACTCTCACCATTACAACAACAATACCAGGAACACCTAGTGGAACTTCAACTTCGACCCAAACATCTACTTTAGTTTCTACTGTCCCAGGAACTACACTATCACCTTCAACAGTAACACCAGCTGGATCGACTGCCCCCGTTGTCATGTCTGGAACTACAGTTTCTCCGTCAGTAGTAACCATTACTGTCACATCTTTAATAGCAGGAAACTCACCTGTAACAACGCAGGCTAATAGTGCTCAAAACTCTGAACCTGGTGGTTCGACAACTGTAATGACTAGCACTATAGTATCAACTATACCGGCAACAGTCATACCAGGAACTACGGTTGCTGATACAACAGTCCCAGCAAGCACATTACCACCTTCTATTATAACTGTTTTCTATACTACTACAATTATACCTAGTGGTTCGAATCCAGTTACAACAGTGGTGTCTAGTACCGTACCAGCCTCCACAGTTTCTACCACGGGACCTGATGGATCTATTATCCCAGAAACAGTTATACCTCCTAGTGTTATTTATTATACTACTACGATCTACCCTACTGAAGAGTCTCAATCTACTGCAAATTCACCAGCTGGACCGCAAATCACAGTTATCACAAGTACTATTTCTCCAGGAACTACAGTTACCCCTAGTTCAATTCCTGGAGGATCAGTAATACCAGGCACTACCATAAATCCCATTGTGACAGTTATAACATCTACTATCCCCGGTTCAGGACAAACGGTCAATGCTCCAAGTCCTTCAGTTACAGTTATAACTCAAACTATTCCTGGAACTACCGTAGCACCTACTACCATTTCTGGAACTCCAGTACCAGCAACTTCATATGCCCCACAAGTAGTCACAGTTACGGTAACACTATCAGAAACTATTGTTTCTCCAAGTGTTATATATGTTACTAGTACATTGCCCGGAACGACTCTTAGTCCAAGTACTAATGTCAACTCGGTTATAGATGGTGCTACTAATGCTCCAAGAGTCGTTGTTATTACCAGTACAATATATCCTGATGGTTACACTCAACCTACCGACACTTCGTCTTCTCCTGCAAGTACTACACCATCCGGAAACTCTTTACAAGTAATTGTAATTACTTCGACCATTCCTGGTACTACCATTCCTGCCAGAACTATCGGAAACACGATTGTACCGGGAACTACTGTTCCAGATTCGGTAGCAATGGTATCAACCACGGTTCCACCTTCTGCTATCCAGACTGCCGAAGTTTCAACAATGGTATATACAAGTAGTATTCCAGGCACAACCATCCCAGGAACCACTATAGGTGGATTTACAGTTGGCGGATTCACAGTAGGAGGAACTACAATTGCTCCAACATCCATTCCTGCCAGTGTTGTAACGGTTACAGTGACTGTTACCGTTGGACAAGTTTTACCTACTACAACTAATAATGGTAATAATGGTGATGGAATAGCTATTGAGACTAGTGTGATAACTATTCCTGGTACCACTATTCCTTATGTGGTCGTTCCAGGAGCAGTTATCCCAGGAACCACTATTTTCCCTATCACTATTCCTGGATTCACTGCTCCAGGTACTACTTTCACTCAACGAGTAGTACCAGGATCTACAAATGAAGTTTCCACTCTGAAAGACTTCACATTATATTCTACCTTACCAGCCTCAACTATAACTGTTACTAGCTCATTGGGAACTTCAGAAATCACTAGATCATTACCTCCTTTATCTACCAACACTCTTTGGCAAGTGTTACCAGCCGATCTTGGTAATCTTGGAACTATTGTTAGAGAAGGCAGTACTATTACTGTGACAGTTCCTGTAACGGTACAAAAAGACTATGTTACAACTGTCAGTGGTGTTGAGCAAACCGTCTCTGCCTCAGTATCTCCTCAAGTGACTACGGTTATTCTAGAAACAGCCGTTCCACAGAAATCTAATGATACTGTGTCTTCTAGTAGTTCCTCATCTCAATCGATAACTACAAGTTCCAGTCGGTTGATAACTAGTGGAAGCTCTTCAGTTGCGATCAACTCGACTGCTATTACTGCACCAGTTCCACTTGCGAATACTACTTTGATTACTAAGGTTACTGCGGGAAGTGTAAAGGCAGCATTGACAGAGTTACCTACCACTACCCCTATTTTATCATCAGCTGGAGCTGCTGCGACTGACGGTAGTATAACTAGTAGTTCAGATACTTGTCAGCCATATGGAGCCAATGAGAAGGTACCACCATCTACAAGCGGAAGCTGCATAGATGGATGTTTATCAGACTATAGGAGCTGTGGAGGATCCAACTTTTTGACATCTGGATTCACATGTTTGTGGGAGTTGGGCCAGTGCCGATGCGCTAATGGTGACAGTTTCTCATGTGGACTAGTTGGAGGAGCAGCCTAAAGTTAAATCCAGAGCAATAATTTTTTCTGAGCATTCTTTTGAATCTATATTTTATTTCTTTTTATTCTTTTCTATTCTTAATCTTATTCTTTTATCTTTTCCTTCAGTTTATCAATATCTATATTGTTTAATACTATTGAATATATTTACTATTATAAATTCTTCATCTCCGTACTTACAAAGTATAAGCTCCATATCTGATTTAACTGATAGTGGTTAGGAGCACGATAAGGTCTGAAGACAACTGTGGTTATAAAACCCGACACAAAATACAGTAACCGGTACAGTTTAACTCGTAACTGAATTAGTAGAATCTGATTGTGATCTCTCGTACCTAGAATCGTATACAAAAATTGTGCAATGACAGTTTACAGCAAAATAGCGTATAAATATATCTACGTATATATATATATAGATATTTCAATTGCGCTGAATCTATAAACTGTAGTCAACTGATTAAATCATCGACCAAACAAATGAGGCTCAGGGTTTTTTTTAAATACCGTAATATAACAGGCTGTTTATCTATATTTATAGTATTAGCATTTTATAGCAACTGGTTAAATTTTTTCAATATAACTCGTAAATGAAATTGATTGGGATTATTCCTCAATAATGCAAAATGTCTATGCTCATGACAAATAAGCTGGGCTGGGAACGACCTAAAACGGATATGTAATTAGCCCCACTCATATAAAAGCACCTTTATAGAAGCATGGGCACAATTATAGTAATAAGCTAGCGCCATTATGCTGATGACGGCAACTTAAGAGGCCTGACCCGCCGCCTTTTGACCAACTTCATCTACTCTCTGTTTATTTGATTCCTCAATAATTTGGTTTTTTCTATCAGCCACCATCATCTAGTAAAAAAATTGGTTGGTGGAAATCGATTGTCATTCTTTATAATTGGAAGTTTTATATTTAGCGGTTGGCTTAACTTTATATATTGGCATTTTGGGCCTTTTGGAGATAAAACAGCAATAATGAAGTTATCTTTAGGATTGGCCTTATCTACCTTAGTAGCAACTGCTATGAGCTCTGCTATTGGAGATCTTGGATTGACTTTTCAAAAGCCTTTTAAGAGTCTTGATGAGATTCCTGGAGACTCTCCTGTTGCTTTATGTGACAGTGAGTTTCCCCAACTTATTGATATTGACTCTATTACCATTTCTCCCAACCCCCCTGCTAGAGGTTCTCAACTTAATATCACTGCTAGTGGTACTTTGAAGACTGATATCACTGACGGTGCATATGTTGATATCGATGTCCGATATGGATACATTAGATTGTTGAAGCAAACCTTAGACTTGTGTGAACAAATCGGTAATGTCGACTTGGAGTGCCCTGTTAAGAAGGGATACCTTGATCTTGCAAAGAGTGTTGATTTACCAGATGAGATTCCTCCTGGAAAGTACATTGTTGTTGCCAGAGCTTACACTGTTGATGACGAGCTTTTGACTTGTCTTACTGCTACTGTTGAATTCCCTGTTCAATAGATTATTTCTAATATCTCCACCGCCATTAATAATTTTACGTTCGTCGTTTGAATCTTTTTATTATTTTATTTTTATTTTATTTTCCTATGTTTTTCATATTAGCACTTATGGCAGGTATTTTAGCTTTATTACTTTTAGAAGTGTATCAATATGTATATACATCTTATGACTTTTAATATTTTTTTTTTTTTTTTTGCATGAAATGCCAGTTATTATAATTTTCTTGTTCAATAAATACTTATTATATTATATATTTTAAACTTGAGAAAGTTGATTTTTTTAATCGTCCTTAACGTATAAGAGGGGAAGCACTATCAACAGAGTCCACGGAATTTCTGTTAGTTGCAGCAGCACAAACTCCATTAGCAACAGCATGAACCTCAGGCTCTTCAGAAGTATATATATGAGTAGCTCTTCTCATTAAATCCTCAGCCTCTTCAGAAGTGTGTTGAGACCAATGTTTCCTGGATGACTTCTTTCGTTGCCATGATTGAGGTAAAATTGGTAGATATCCATGTTTCTCCTTGTATTGCAAAGCAATGATAATACCAATCACTACAAACCAATAAACATTGTAAGAGATGACTGATCCATAAGTAGCACTATTTTGCCATCCTAATAAAGCATTGAATAACATCCAAGGACCGTCGGTTTGAGCATTGCAACAGTTTACATGCCATACAGATCGACTAATGTCATAAGACCCTGGTCCAGATCCAGTCTCTGAGATATCCATACCAACTCTGTTGACAAATTGCTCGAGCTCAATAAACCAAACACCTCTAGACATTAATCCAGCAGCTACTAAATATAAACAACAGGTCGAGCCAACCAAAAAGTATTGGATAGAAACACTGTCACCCGACTTATACATACCATAGCCTAAAGAACTTCCTAGAGCAACAGCACTAAGAACAGCTAATGGGAAAGAAGATACTGGATTGTTAACACCAACACCCCCCAAGAAAACAACTGCTTCCAAACCTTCTCTAAGAGTAGTGATGAGCGGTAAAATGGCCATGGCATACTTTCTAGACAGGTATCTTAAACCCCAACCAGCCTTACCTTCATGAGTTTCAATAATGATCTTAGCAATCTTGATTCTCCATTTTTCTTTCATCTTGTTAATTCGGAGCATGGCCAAACCCATGAAGGTAATAATTACTGATGCAATAATCGAGAAAGCAGCTTCCCAGATTCGTTCGGTTACATTCCAGAGGTTCTTTCCAACGTAGTAAAATGTGAAGATAAAGATAGATCCAATGATCAAACAAATAAAAAGTCCTAAGACCGCACCTACCCACACTTGCGTGACGAGTCTTTTATAGAGTTTTTCGCTGTTTTTATCTGACGCTTGTTTTCCAGTTACGAAACCTCTCTTCAAGAATGCTAATAATACAGACACAATAATAGCTGTCTCGAGCGTCTCTCTTAATATCAAGAAGAAAACTTGGATTGAAAAGTAATCTTCAAATCCCATTTTGATGCTTATAAATGTTTAAAATGCTACAATGTCGTCTTAATGTCGCGATCCGGTTAATTCAGTTTCTGTTGATAAATCCTCGTACAAATCGTAACAGAAAAAAAAAAAAAACCACTCACACACATACACAGTAAAACAGGTATCTGGTCCTAAACAACTTAATGGAATAAAATTTATGTACACAACTTGAAATCCAAATCTTTCAAACCTTAAAAAGCGGATGCTTAGATTATTTTCCCAAGTATATAAGATTAATCCCGCCCTTGTTGATTAAATGTTGTTTTGAATAGGATGAGTTTTAAAGAGTTAATAGTGGTTATCCTGTTTAATATATAGCTGCCCAGATTTGGAAAGCAGGTATTTATGCCCGGCAGAAAAAATTAATATATAATATTACTTTCGAGTCTCACGTGATGTTACTGCCAAAAACTATAACTAGTTTCTAAAAAACAAGATATATTTAAGATATTTAAATATTATTTTTAAGGATTTTGAACAACACTAATTCCTATATAGTCTATATAATTGATTTTTGTTTATTATTGATTGATAGCAATCCTGGTTTAGAAAGGAAAGTCCTGACTAACCAATGGTCAGGGCTTATCAGATTGGCGGTTACCAGGACAGGAATTTACGATGGGAATTGTGAGCTTATTTTATCAGATCCACTATGAACCCGGGGAATCTTGCCGAAACGGGTCCGTTTGACCAAGGTTGAGGCTGCCATCAGTTCCTAGTAAATGAAAAAGCATTTAGTCTGTTATACAGTATGACCAAATATATCTAACAAGCTATATATTTATGTGTGCGTATAAATACATATATATATATAGGGTCATTCAAAGTTTTTTTTAATAAGTCTAGTTTTTGCTTTATTAAGGTTGAATTTTACTATTAGAGAAGATGGTGAGCCAATTTAAACGATATAAGCCCGACCAAACTTTCGTTATTTTACTAAGATGTAAGGCCCTTAACACGGACACCGAAAGGACCAGGATCTAGCTAGTTAGCTTACCAGAATGGGTAGCGATTTACGTAATTGCGGCAGTCCAGTAATTTAACTTAACAAAAATTCAGAGTGTGGTCCATGCACTACGATGTACCTTGTTACAATGGCGGCTACCAAGCGGCATGATATGGAGATACGTCCAGGTACTGCTATTGTATGTATAACTAGATGACAGACAGTTATACAGTGATTTTAACATGTTATTTATAGCTGTTTCACCAATTGATAGCATATATGAGAAATAGTTACGTTGGTGGACTAAGACTGTTATATATACAGTGACTAGTTACGATAGATAGCAACTAGGTGGTGGATATTGATAAATTATTGACCTTGTTAACTTTATTGCTTATTGATTTTTCTAATCTTAAAGAACAAAGATCAATAGGATCATAGAATGGCTGAGAAATTGTCGTTAATTAAACAAAGTTTCTTGACTAGGTTATATAAATATCAAGAATTATGAAGTGGCCAAAAAGCACCAAATTCCTATTGCAGCCTACAAGATGCAGTTTGTAAAGACAAGCATTTTTTATTCGGTTGTATTTGCACTATGTATTAGTGCTCAAGAAGACATACCACCTGGAGTAGTTAAAATTGACGTGAAAAAAGTAGCCCATCCTCTCGCCAGCCATAATAGGAGAGAGATTAGAGATACTGGGAGTCCTCTCATAAATAGAGGTGCACAAGAGATTACTGATCAGTTGGACAATCAAAAATTCTTTTATTCAACAACTGTACAAATTGGGACCCCCCCTCAGAATTTAAATCTGCTGCTTGACACTGGTTCATCAGACACATGGGTGTTCACTCCTCAAACAAAATTCACTGGACAAGGAACAAAACCTAATTCTATATTTGATCCCAGCAAGTCTAGTAGTTACAAATCTAATGGAACTAGTTTCAAAATTGAATATGGAATTGGTACCACATCTGGTAACTGGGGTACCGATGACTTTGCTATAGGAGGTGCCAAATTGACGCATTTCTCAATTGGAACTGCCACTAATGCTGACACATCAAATGGAATTGTAGGAATTGGTCGACCAGAAGCAGAGATTACCTATAAGACGGGAAATATGTATGACAATCTTCCACTAAAGATGGTTAGGCAAGGTATTATCAATTCTGCTGCTTATTCATTATACTTGAATGATATTAACGCAAAGACTGGAACAATATTGTTTGGGGGCGTGGATTTATCGAAATTCTCGGGAACATTGAGAGCTCTTCCTATATCGCATCCGAAACATTTGGGCATAACATTACAGGGATTGTCCACTACCGGCAGAGATAAGCGAAACCTCATGTCGAAACCACAAGTTGCTATCCTTGACACAGGAACTTCACTCTCATATTTCCCTTCGGATGTGATTGAACAGATTCATCAAGCTTTGAATGCAAATCCTTCGTTTGCCATTGGCCAAAAGTATTATTGTGATTGTAACATCACAGAATCTATCGAGCTTGACTTTGGAGGTACTCAGATTTCTGTTCCTGCATATAACTTTTTATGGCCAATCGAAGAAATGGTGAATCCTATTACTGCCAACTTGAATTTCCCACCAAACTCGTGTTATATAGGAATTGATACTATTCAGAGCAGCATGGATTTCATACTGTTAGGAGATACATTCCTTCGAGCCTTTTACACCGTCTACGATATCCAGAATAATCGAATAGCCATTGCTCAAGCTAATCCTAGGGGTAATGGACCTAGTAATATTCAAGCAATTTCCAAGACTCATATCCCAGGTACTTAAATACTTCGTAACTATATATAGTGACATAGGGGAGGGGAGGGGAAATATAATAACATATGAGGTGAATAAATGATATCATTTAATTAATATTTACAAATATAAAATCATTAATTTTGTTGGGGAGGAGCTTGGAAACCTTGTTCAGCACCAGGAGCAAGGAGTTCGTTAGTAGATTGAGTAAGCTTCATTTCCTTCTCCATCTCAATGAGTTGTTGTTCACTGATGATTGATAATGATAAAGGAACACCGAGCAACAAACTAGAGGTGGTGATAACCCACAAAGCCCGACCGCTGAAAGCCAATCCAGAGGTTGCAAAGTTATATAATGAATTAGCAGAAGAAACAAGTTGGCTTCTGTATTGAGGAGGAATGACGTCCTTCAAAGCAATGATTCTGTCAACTAAAGACTCATTCTCAATGTCGTCGTCATCATATTCGTCATCAGAGACTTCACTTTCAGTATCAGTGTAGTCAGCATCGTTTTCTTCAACAATCTTTTCGTTGCTGGTAGGGATATCAGCAGTCTCTTCATCAACCAATGTAACTTTGACCATTTTGTAATATATTTGATTAGTTTAGTTTGCTGAGGCAAGATGATTCAGAAGTTGAAAATTGTAAAGTGGGATTGGGGTTTCTGATATTAGGGTTTAAACACGGCTGAAGGATCGTCTCGTCTCAAGAAGCTGAAATTACTGACTCTAACTTACAAGTTAACATAGTTAACACTGTTAATTAGGTAAGTTAACGCTAATAATAGGTAAATAATTGAATTTCATAAAATAAACTGATGACATTTTGAATGATATTAAATATTAATATATATAGGAAAGTTATAGGTCATTAATTTCATAATCTTTTAGCAAGCTCAAGGATTGCATTATCAGAACCAGCTAATAATTCACTGGTAGACATGGGGGCATAAGCAGTATCAGCATCCTGACCAAAACCAGCCAAGAAACTCAACGAGTCAGTAGGCAAGGGTGATCCATTGACAGAAGTAGGAGTAGCTTCTTCTCTTCTTTCAGTTTGGCGGTGCTTCTTATCATCTCTATTCTTGTACAAAGTGGCAGTATCAACCACAGAGCCATTTAAAGATGCAATAAAATCGTAAGTAAGATGGGTTTCATTATGAACAGTGACTAAGCCCCATCCCAAAACACCTTCAACAGCTTGGTCAAGGTAATCATGGTCATATTTTCGCTTGACAGGATCAAGACCTTCAGATTGTCCCCCAGCACCATTGAGAATATACCAAGGAGCTTTGGGGTCGTTAAGACCATTAGGGTCTCTAACACCACCTTTTCCAATAGGGCTATTTCTTTGGTAGTTGTGGATATGACCAAACAAAACAATATCAACATTGTGCTCCAAAAAGATATCTTCAAAAGCATCTTGACAATCAGGACAAGCATTCTTGGCAGAAACATACCAAGGTCTGTGACCAGAAACAATAACCCAAGGAGTCTTCTTTCTATCAACCTTGGACAAATCATTATCGAGCCAAAGGGCTTGTCTTTTAAGCATTTCCTTTTGGTGCTTAGTAGGGTCACCATCAATACCAAATTCAAGTTCAGTATTGATTTGGACAAAATGAACCGAATGGTAATCAAAAGAATACCACATAGTAGGCATATCGTCATCAGGATCATCAGCAGAAGAAGGCATCTTGAAGTGGTTCAAATAACCAGAGAAGGACCTATGGTGAGTACCACATTCTTGACCGGTTTCAGTAAAGAATTCAGCCTTTCTCATACCACAGTTTATATCGTGGTTACCAGGACCAACCATATAAGGTTTTTGAGAAGAAACAGGCTCGATATCGTCGTAAAACGCATTCAAAACACTATTGAAAGCCTCAATATTAGGCACAGCATCTCCAGGAGCATCATCTTCAAATAAAAAGTTGTCAGCATATGCAATGTCGCCATTATGCCACACAAAATCGTATTCATCCATAAAATGGGCCAAAGACTCGAAGGTATTTACAGCAGGAGGTATTAGAACCCCTCCATCTGCATCACCCATTTCGGGCGACCAGTATCCTAAACCATCAGAGCCAATGTTACCTAAATCAGCTACTGCAGCGAATGTAAAGGAGTTGTAAGAAAATTTGCCGCCATTTTTAGAATCTGGAGCAGGAGCGTCGGGTGCCGTTTTGAAAGAATTTGGTTTATGGCCCTTTTCTGAATATGAGACTTTGTAATAATAGGTAGTATTTGGCAGTAATCCAGACAATTTGACATGATTGCTATAAGTCCAAGAAGTAGGATATGTAGATGAAGTTCCATACTCAACAAAGTCGAGACGGTTAGGATGAGTGCCGTAATGTACACGAGGACGTCGAATATTTCGAAATGTATTCCAGCTGACTACCATCTCAGTGGCATCGCCAGTTAAAGCCAATCTTTGTTGAATAGGAAATGTATCAACAGGAAGAGGACTAGCCAAGTAACCACTTAGCAAGCTGGTAAAAGCTAATGCAGATAATAAACTAGTAGATCCAACCATTTTATGAACGTGGGGGGGAAAGATGAGAGAGAAAGATGCAATATTTTAAGTATTAGTATGTTCTGATTTGAACTACCACTGATGAGTGATCTATGCGTAAACAGTAAACCACCAAGCGTCACAAGAAACTCGAGTTAATAATCCAGAAACTTTAGATTGAAAAAAAAAAAAAAAAAAAAAAAAAAAAATAAAAAAACAAAACAGAATTCAGATTCCGAAATTTAAGATAAGTAAGAAATTTAATAGTCAGTTTAAATAATTGCAGGGTATAATCTATACAGATATTACCAGATCGACAGATGAAACGAATGAATCTGCTAACAAATTCAAAACCAAAGTTAGCAACCGAATAAAAAAAAACCCCACACGACCAATATAATATAAAATATAATCAACTATTGCCAAAAATTTGCCCCTCTTAAGTATTTATATTAATTAGCATTTAAGGCAGGACCCGAAGGTTAAGTCAACAGGCGAATGTTTGTTACCAACTTTAAGTTTGCTCACTGAAAGGTTTCGCCGCACGTGCTGTGATAGTCGTAGGTTAAGCCAATCAATGGGACATCTAATTGCACAAGTGATGCCCCTAAAAGCACGTTGTTGAGCTAATGCTAATAAACAGGCTCATGAAGTACGCGAGTTGACGACAACGTCTACTTCGTTATGCAGCAGCCTCATGTGCGACTAATTGAACTTTGGCCTTAGTCACACGAGTGGCTTGCACGGGATTTCGTACTGCTAGATGGTTGGCCAGCTCGGGAGTTTTTCCTATTGCTAGCCCGGCCAAATAGAGTACATTTTGCATTTTCTTTTACAAGTTTGGCACGCGAGCTACAATTCATTTACTAGAATAATTATTGACTCCTGTATGTTGCTGCTAGGCGGTGCTTTTAACCAAGTAAGTTAACTTGCTTGAGTCGGCATTTCTGGTGCACTAAAAACCATGTTAATAACAATTTTTTGTTACTTAGGCCAATATAATAAAGGTGCTCGTGTGACCATTTGATCCACCACTGAAGGTTATAATGAAGTGCACATCCAAGACCCGATCGGTTAAATTAACAGGTTAGAGTTTTTAAGTATATTATCGGATCTGCTTGAACCTAAAGGTCCGGTATGGTCCGTTTTATATATTTTATTTATAGAGAAGTTATTAAACAGTTGTGGTGTAGCTTCGGTTTACTGTTTGTAGTTAGTGTGTAATACAGTAGAATAATGTACATAAGGTGTGAAACCAATATCTATCTGCACCTGGTTGAATTGGGAAATCAGTCAATTACCGTGAGTTAACTGTTAACAATAGTATTCAGATATTTTATTACGAATGAGCTTCTATATTTCCACTTCTTCCGAAGTCTTTACTAATAGCAACTATTCAGCAATACTATATACATATTAACTATATACAGCAACAATTGTATATATAAGTACATTTAAATTTGACAGTATAGTAACTTACATTAACCCATAATGTGAATTGGTTGACTTAAAGCTGGATGCGGAAGTGCGTGAGAATGTTACGGTTAAATGCATCATTCCATAGCTACACCAGACAAATAAACTCTAACCTGTTACTTAACAGATATTTTATCACATACAATTAATAATACTCAGTTATAATATAATACAATATAAATGAATTTTCAGAAATTAAGGTTATTGACATATTATCAAGTCTCTCTTTAGTAATATTGAAAATCAGTTCTGTACAATTGTAATTATAAGTATAATAATATTATATTATTGTTTCATCTCCACACTATAAACTATAAAATTTGTAGGCTGGTCGAGTTATTATGTCTTCACATATAACCTAGTCAACACCATAAAGTGATGAATGGAGCATAAATTCAGCGTTGATTTTATACACTAATAATTTTGGTTTGGTGTTACTATAGTAGCTACAATCATAACACGGTAGCCATAGGAAAGTTACTCCTACAGTCTTAACGCTAGGTAAATTATCACGCCAATTTCTAGCAAATCCCAGTCCAGAATCTGTCTTGCCTATCATTGATAAGACGATAATCTTGTTTGGGTCTCGCATGCAAATGCTTGGCTTTTACCCATTAAGCTACACCCCGTCCAATTGTAAGGCTCTACAAGAGCATGTTATATTTAATGGTTCTGTACTCTGTGCAGTACTAAGGTTATTTTCTGCATGATTTTGAAGATAACTTACGGCCATTCATGCCGATGTGGAAAACCGAGACTAACTAATTTATTGTTACAGCGGAAAGTCTGTAGACATTCAGATGTTTTCGGAAATATAACATGGGAAGCTGTAAATCCTTACATGACTTAAGCGGACCCAGTGGGTAAAGCACATGATCCAATGGTTACAATGTACATGTAGATGATTTTCAATGAAATACAGACGTGGACATACCTAATGAGATAATATGTTTATTGATCCCATACCGAACTTTGACTATTAGACTGTATTACTAAAAGGTCAAAGCTTAGGATAATAAGTTAATCATTTATATCATCAAAGCTTCACATCTCGGTAAAGATCTAAAAAGTTAGCCTAACCATAATAAACTTTTAATCATTTTAATAACCAACATACCTCCAAAAAGCCTTTGATTTCTGTCGTCGTGGACCCGCCCGGTACCTGAATCTGGAGTATTGAATGATCTTCGTTCATTTAATAAATAATGGAATTGATGTCTCAGACTATTAAATCCAGACCGTAATATAGACACATCTTCACTCAGTCGTAGGTTTTCACGCATCATCATCATACCCTGTTTAAGATACATATCGCTTGATGTTGTACTAAGATGGTCGACATCTCGTCGCAACCTTTCGCATTCCATAAACACATGTAAGAGATCTGAATCAGAAAATGAGGTCGCTGTTGACCCTCGCTCATCACTATCATTGTTCGACTGCCTTCTATGTACAGAAGATGATATCGTATTATCGAATCGATATATATTACTAAGAGTCGTCAATCTTTCAACATCAGACCGTAGTTGCTTATTTTCGGTTTCCAGTTTATCAATACGATATTGCTGTTGTTGAAGAAACGGTGCTAATAAAACAAGCTGACATTCAGCTTCATGTTGTTGTTTTTCTACAATCGTAGCTCGTTTTGTATTCCAAACACATCCAAATTTGGCACCGGAACAGTATATAATAGATTCAGGACACCGGTCCGATTTATGTGTTGTTAGATCACATTTTGGTATTGACTCTTCACAATCAACACATTCGATCAATTCATTTTCACATTCATTAGACAAATGGAGATCCAAATCCATCATCATAATAGATTTACCGCAATTATTTGGACATTTGATCTCCGAATGTACACATTGATGCTGATCATCTTCATGACTCAATTGTAAAGCTTTCTCCACTAAATGCTTCTCTGCTAATTCTTTACAATTAGTGCCATCTTCTAATAGCCCTCCGCATTTAATTTTAATAAATTTGCAATCTTGATCAAAATGCTTCTCAATCAACCATCTCTTACCCTCAAATTCACAACCTCGGCTAGAATTAGGGCATCGTACTTTCAAATCATTGATCAGACTAACAATAACAAATGGTGCTGCTCCAATATCCTCCATATCAGTTAAAGGATGTCTATCTACAGGACATCTAAAAGGTATAGATAAATGGGTCAGATCCGGACTGTTGTCAGTGTCTGCAATCCTTGAATCCTCCGTTTGTTTGTACGCCGAATATGCACTGGTGATGCATTTTTTACAAAATGTGTGTCCACATTTTGTTGAACATGGTTCTACTAGAATACTTTGGCAAATAGGGCATATTAACTGCTCTTGAATAGATTCATTGCCTATATATTCCAAACTCCAGTAGTCTATTTGTTCATGTCGTTCAACACTTAATGCCTCGTTTGCTGCGATACATAGTTGCGACAGATTGTCTATCTCAGCATTCAAGCTCATGATGTCCAATATTGCCACTATTACTATTATACACTTTAGGCAATAATAGTAATAGATTTATAATAATAAAAGAGTCTCTTAGTGTTGTTAAAATATTCTGTCTCAAGTGAATCAATCATTCGGTAGAGGGCCGGACACAAGATTGTGGGGGAGCAGGGTAATCTTTGTAACAGTAAGAGCTACTTACCAGTCCAGGCTCCACACCACTATCTACCAAGGATCAGTAGCCGTTCTTTCCAATTCTTGAACTTCTGAATGATATTAATAGTCACTCTTTTGCATTCTAAATTAAATGCTTATGATGTTGCATTGATAATCCCACTCTAACGAGAGCCTATCTGAATTGCGGTACTTGTGCTCCTCATCACGTTAAAGCTGCCTTACTTGATAGCAGTTGCAATTGCAAGGTTATGACATTTACTACTATAACAGTTACTGTCAAGGCCACAGTTAACAGTAACCAAGTTACATGTAGTATCTAATTGGAATTAATACAAGCAATGTGTAATGTCGCAAGATAACTTAACTTTAAGTTGTCTATTTGGTAGCTCTCTAAATATATAGCTCTATGTCCAGGTACTAGACGGTTATATCTCTTTAAAGCATCAGTTCTATGTCGAATAAACGAATCATTATTACATTTACCCATATAATCTCGGTTAACCAGCCAATTAAATTATTGGTTTTATCGTTGCTAGACATGATGAGATATGATTATGACTCGTTTATTACATCATCAGATTTCATCATATAGAATATCTAAATTTGCTAAATTATGGCCATTGTCTGGCCAATTACAACAATAGATCGACACTTATCGGCTTATCAATATCTACAATGGCTACCAATGTCTGCCAATGGTTGTGAACGGATAGCCATGATTATCAAGATGCAGTTAACCGAGTTGAGACAAGTCTTAATATTAAATATCCCTCATATTGGATTATTATCCACTCAATCCTGGTCAATAGAATCCTTCTATCTTTATCTGTTTATATTATGCGGGCTTTTCATAAATCATTAATATCTCAATCCTTTACTGGAAACAGATGGTCGGCATTTAAGTGCATAGTACCGGCCCAGATAACCCGCTTCTACAATCACAACAGTAGATAATGCTAATTTTTTCCCGACAGTGCAATTGCAAAATAGGGGCTAGGCATAAACCTGAATACAAGTGACCATATTTTGACTAGCGCCCTACGCTAGATGTAAAGCTAAGCTTTTATAAAATTCACATGTGCTGACCCATGCCATTTTTAATCGCGCAGTGCTGCATATTCCTCGCATTTTTGCTGAGACTCTAGATAGTGCACAACTGCATAGATAAAGTGATTGACACTTCTGCCTTGTAACGGCTAACGAGTGGGGTAGGGCCTAAGACATAAACATAAAAAAAAAAAATTATCTTTTTCAAAAATAGCTTCGCTATTGATTGATAACGGAAGAGCGAATATTTGTGTTTTAAATAAGATTTTGGATCTAATGAGCAAAACTAACTGAATGATTGGTGGATTGGTTTCATTTAGCAGTGGTATTGCGCAGATCCATGCTGTCATAAACAAAAATGGTACTTGGCTGAGGTATATTTACCTATTTCTCTTATTTACTAAGAGTGGGCTAACAGTTCTGATTGGCATTCCCTTATCTAATGTTTATGATAGTATCTGGGTGCTATGAATGTATATACCATGTCCAATCAAACCAGGGGAGCTTATCTATCGCCAGAGCATTTGAATAGTCAATTTGGTATATACATATATATATATATATAAATTAGGATCCAAGACTATATTCCGCAATATTATTTATCTTGGTCGCTCATTAATACTCGATAGAGAAATACAATGTCATCTGCTACTTGGCTCGATACTGGTGACAATGCCTGGCAGTTGACTGCTGCCAGTTTGGTAGGTCTTCAATCTATTCCGGGTCTTATGGTAATGTACGCAGGAATTGTCAAACGGAAATGGGCTATTAATTCTGCATTCATGGCTTTATATGCTTTTGCTGCTGTATTGTTATGCTGGGTTATTTGGGCTTATAAAATGGGTTTTGGAGATCAATGGGGAAGTGCTCCTTTTGTTGGTGCTCCAGGTCCTGTTCTTACAATGAATTGGGAGTTGAAACAAGCAGTTATTCCTGCTGCAGGAGCTTCTGCTAATTTCCCTATGTCAACTATGATTTATTTCCAGTTTGTGTTTGCTGCTATCACTCTTATTATTACAGCTGGTTCTTTTCTTGGAAGAATGAATTTCACTGCTTGGATGATTTATGTCCCTCTTTGGCTTACATTTTCTTATACTGTTGGAGCATTTAGTTTATGGGGAGGAGGTTTCTTGGATCAAAGAGGTGTTATTGACTATTCTGGAGGTTATGTTATTCATCTTTCTTCTGGTACTGCAGGTTTTGTTGGTGCGTATTTCATTGGACCTCGTCTTGAAAATGACAGAAATAATTTTAGACCAAACAATATTTTACTTACATTAGTTGGTGCAGGTATTCTTTGGATTGGATGGAATGGTTTCAATGGAGGTGATCCTTACTCTGCTAGTGCTGATGCAGGTGCTGCTGTATTGAATACTAATCTTACTACTTCTGTCTCGCTATTAACATGGACAGTCCTTGATATAATTTTCTTTGGTAAGCCTTCAATTATTGGAGCAGTTCAAGGTGTAATTACTGGTTTAGTAGCCATCACCCCTGCTGCAGGTGTCATTACCGGATGGGCTGCTATTGTGTTTGGATTGCTTTCAGGAAGTGTACCATGGTTTTCAATGAACAAGCTCGGTAAAACAAGAGTGTTTAGAGCTGTTGATGATACTCTTGGAACTTTCCATACTCATGCAGTTGCTGGATCTCTTGGAGGTTTCTTAGTAGGTATCTTTGCTACAACAGAAGGATGTGAAGCTTTTGGATTGTCATCTCCAGGTGGTGCTATTGAAGGCCATGGAAGACAAGTATGGTTACAAATTGTAGGAGCTTTATTTATTATTGGTCTGAATATCTTTATGACTAGTATTATTATGTTGTTTATTAAATATGTTCTTCGAGTTCCTTTAAGAATGTCAGAAGATATTCTTTTGATTGGAGATGATGCAATTCACGGAGAAGAAGCTTATAACTTCGACATGGTTGGAGGAGATGGAAGAAGCATTTTATATGGATTTCACGAAGTGGGACAAGCAAGCAGGGGTGGAGATATCGAAAGTAATGGTGGAGTCATCACTGATGTATCTGCTCATGGAAACACCCCACCTAAAATGGAATAAATCATTATCTTTTCGTTTTTATTTTATTATTTTTTTTTCGTATTATTTTTTTGTAATGTTAGTAATAAATCGTCTTAATTTTGACTTATACAAACTACATGTTGAAACAGTAGGCTGAGTCTTCGTATAAGGTTGTTGCCGGACGGGCCCCAGCCCAGGAGGCTTCATTTATTAACCCTGTCTGAACTCAGGGATAAAAAAACAAACCATTATATATTTCTTAAACAGCTATTATCCGAACTGCCGTTAGTATAAGGAATCTTTTTTTGCATTTCTCTTTTGTATATTTTATTCTTATTTGGATTTCTATTGATATTGTTTATAAACACCGTCCATGGCGCCAGTGTCGGTGAGTAAATTACGACTGTTGGTAGACCAAACTCGTTTGTCTATCGATGAACGGAACCGAATAATAGATTTAGCAGTAATGCCATCAACAGATGAGGATTATGAAATTATTTCTTCATTAAAAACCATTTATCGAGGATTAGAAGATTTGGCTATTAAAGGAGATGGACAGTCATTTCATAAAATCGCCACTGCTTACAAGGATTTAATTAACAAATATCTACAAGACCCCGAAGTTGATTTGGATAGTCAGCTAAAAGTGCTTCCAATTTTACAAGAAGTCAGTAGTAATATTAAAGATACGCAAGATCAAAAGTTGAGTAAATCGGTTCGATTTAAAGCTGAGTTGGTGGATAATACTCCTGAACCAAGAGATAGCCTTTTCGCAGAACAATTTGTACAACCATACAAGGATGATCCAGACCAGAGTGAAGAACTACAATCTATGGATAGTTCTACATTATATTCAAGACAACAACAGGTTCTCCGAGATCAAGATGAGCATTTGGACAGATTAGCTTCTAGTGTGTCTCGACAGCATCAACTAAGTATTCAAATAGAGGACGAGTTGGATTCCCAGCTCGAGTTGTTGGAAGATATGGATCAAATGACAGACCGAAGTCAAAGTCGTTTAGGAAATGCTAAGAAACGACTAGATGTTTATTCTCGAAAGGCCAGAGAAAATGGATCTACTCTTACCATTGTTATCTTAGCATTAATTCTATTTATATTGTTAGTCGTTTTAAACTAGAAGAAATATATTTATAATATTTATAATTTTTCAAGGAAATTAAATAAACATTTAAATAATATTTATATATATACTTGTCATATACATCAATAAATCATATAGTATAATAATATAATAATAGTATAATAATAATATAATAATATAATAATCACATAGGGTTAGAACCAGGCATATCAATTCGTAATAAAATAAACAATGAGAAAAAAAACGACAATGAACTAATAATAATAATAATAATAATAATAATAATAATAATAACACTCATAATAAACATGGATGAAAAAAAGTATTTGTGGGAAATACTATAATGAGACAGAGGGGGATGATGTCATAATAATGCCAATGAAAAAGATATGCTCAATGTTAGGTAGTCAATTTTGTGAAGTCATTACCAAGCTCTAGCTCTATCAGCTTGATACATGGTATTATAGTTTTGAGAATACGAAGTTCTAACAGGAGAACCTGCTCCATATGCATTGCTGGTGTTGTAGTAAGTAGCTCCAGTTGGAGAACTAACAGTGGCACCAGTTACAGGATCAACAATGTCCAAAGCTCGGTCTCGTCTCATGGTTCGTTGGGCAGAAGCAGTAGGGGTAGTGTAACCGTTATTAACCAATACAGCTTGACGAGATACTGGAGATCCAGAACTTAAATAATAGTTGGGAGAAACCGTCGAGTGAGGAGGAGTGGTTTGAGCAGCTGCTGACATACCATTAACTGGAGAAGGAGATGAATATCCAGCAATTACTTGTTGTTGTTGTTGTTGTTGAAGCAATTGTTGTTGTTGCAATTGGTTGAATCGAAACAATCGAAAATCCTCTTGAGATAGAACCGGGCAAAACTCAACATCATCTTCAATATCGAAACTTCGTCCAGCGTTGAATCGAGCGCTAGTAGCGTTTAAAGAATGTCCCATATTTCGATACATGATAAAAGTCGTCAAATATTAAAATTATTAAGAAGGAAAAAAATAACTGAACCCTCCTAATGATGATAAATAAAACTGGAAGAAAAAATTGCTTTCTAAAAAAATAAAAAAATGTCAAAAGACTATGTGCAGAAATTACAATATTTAAGAAGGACCCACCCTAGTAACATTTTTTTCCTTAGTAGCTAAATTCTCACTATGTAACTGGTTGCTGGAGAAAAGCTGGTTGGGACTAATGTCACCAGGTCAACCGGGCGGGTCGGACTAAAAATAATCGCTTAACCACCTGGCTCAATTGAGGGGCTGACTTAAAGTATGCTTTAACAGTAGTTACCTTAAGTTACCTTAGGTTACTAAGAAGGCTAGAGCAATGTCTAGGAATGTATCTGATACAGGAAGCGTACAATTGTAAACAATGAACACTGCCAATAATTATTATTGAAACGTTACTATGAAACGGTTGTTATAACGATCTTTTAAGGGGGTTGACGGGTTTATTCAACTCCTGAATCGGTTGTTTACACGATTGATATTGTTATATTAACCTTTAGTGATAACATAATTACTGTAATATTAATTATTAGCACCCCGCTGGTCACTTTTGACTGCACATGTATAATTTAATGGCTGGCCTAACATACCAAGAAACTATACACTTGGACCTGAACTGGGGAGCAGCAGGCCTGTAACAAAAATTTCTGGCTGGGGAGTTAATTGGTGTTAAGAACGGTTGAGTTGACTGGCGGTTGCGGTTGCTAACAGCCGCTGCTACGCATGCTTAAGCAACTTATAATTAGCTAGAGCACTTGAAACTGGCCAAACTTAAGTTAGAAGGCAGAGGCATCCTTGCACTAATTCGGTTACAGCAGTTAGCCAGCTACGCTATGCTCTGTAACTTGTTACCTGTACCCAGGAACTGGTTAAGTTAACAGTAAATTAAATAAAATGTTAACTTATCCAGATGGACACTGAAAGGTTTACCGTCTAAGCTTTCTCAATGTTTGAGTTAGTGTTGACTTTGGTTGCCATCAATTGCTAATATTAGATATTTATTATATAATATTTATATTATAGTGTTCTATTTAACTTCTTTAACGAAAATTTCATTTTCTGTTTTAGTTGATTTATAGCATTTTTGCTTTCGTTTTTCTTTGTATCTTCTAGTTAGTATCTTGCTCCACACCTATTTGCTGCTGCATTGCAGGGTGCAACTAAGAAAGAAGCCTAGTAACTACTGTCTACGCACTCATATAAATTATAACCCGAGTTTTTAAGTTAGCCTAGTATCAAGTCATATAAATTCTACTTAATGCAACAATAGTTGGAATCTGCTTAATATTTAATGGATCTCGACTGCAGTGTTTAAGAATGGTCAACAAGTTACCAATTATGTGTCTTCTAAATAGCTTTTATAGGATGTGGATGTGAATTTTGTAATTTCGTAACCATCTTTTAAAATTTAACAAACTTGGGAAGTTGAGAAATTGAGATTCTCTTGATTTTTGAGAGTCTTGAGTTGAGATGGAGTCTTTACGACACAAAGTTTGTGGATAGTGAACATAATTGACGTATAAATTTAAAAGAAAGCCTCAATCTAATTACTCTAATCAGTTATTAATCCGATATCATACTGGATCATACTGGATCATAGATATCAAAATTTCACCAAATATGCAACCCGGTAAAGGGACTATTGCAATTATTATATTCTTACCTGTGATTTAAGAATCAATAAGATGGTTATATGTGCAACAAAATACTAACGGGATGCTGAGAATCTGATTTCCTGAATGACTTAAAGATACGTGTGAGCATAGATGTCAATGGTTTGTAGAATCAATGGGAAGCTGGTCTGGATTCCAATTAGCCCTACTTTTATGACTGACACAAATAGTGCAAATTCTACTAGTAGAAAAAGTAAAGCGGAATTGTTAGATGTCATATTACTGAAATCTACTTTGTACCACCTATTGGCTGAGTGTCTTGGAGTAGATCATGGAATTACGCGGAAGATAATCTAAAGAGTCTGTATTCCTATCATGGTAATTAAAAAGACCACCTCTACTGGCCATCGTCAGAATCAAGGGAATAGTTAGCCAATGAACCGAAACTGAAAGGGTGTTGTAGGATATATTGATGGGACACATTTACCTCTGGCATATCGTCCAGAAATTCGCAAAGATAAGTTTCACAACTATTAAGAAGAACTGTTCAGTTTCTTCACAATAATAGTTAATCGAAGACTAGAAATAATTGATATATTTATCGGACTTTATGGATGCTGGCACGACTCTCGACAGTCCAAAGCCTGTAAAATATACAAGAAACGCCCCAAGCATCTAGATGAAAAGCAATTATGTCGAAATAGTAACCAAACTCTAACTGCAGACGAGATAAGGTTCAATAAATTACCATTATCACTAATGAAAGGGTGGTCCTTAGCATATGCGCGACGACCCCTAATAACTCGAGTTGTACCTGGTAAAGGAAGACAACGAGTAATTACATAGGTACAGCAGCGTTAACTTCTTTTTCTAAATGAAATCCTCTCAACTAAAATGTTATTTAATAAAATTTGAAAATACTCTTTAGGACGATCAATTGCTAGACCAAATGACAGCAGAATAACAGAGACAAAGCAACAGTTTGAGATCATGTTGGTTCGAAAGAACTAATTAGCTATAGTGCAATTCAGCTAGCAATAATGCCATTTATATAAATATCTCAGTTTACATGTTGAATATATCTATTAGCATCAAGTTACTTGTTTAAACCATGGCGGCGCTTGCCTGTTTTGACTTGAAGTTCGAGAGAGGTTGTAGTTCAGATTTGCAAGTAATAGTTCTAGCATGGTAAAGCTTTTGCAATACCATACTAAAACTTCTTTGAAGATACTAACATATTTTAAACATGCAATATAGCGACTAGCTGGCGGGGTACAATGTATAGTATAAACACTGTATAGCTAGTAATTCTAGTATTATACTATTAGCCATATAGGGACTTAAAGCTAGGGATATTGTAGTACACTACTCCTGTATAACCCATAGTATAGTAACTCAGTAATTTGGCCAGTATAGGATACTCCCTGTAAGTTAAACAATAAACAGCAGGATCGGTGTTAATACATGATGTTTTGTCACATCTTTGTGTCTTCACCTATGTTATGTCTTATCACATTTGACTTTAAAATGTGGACATACAGCAACTTAATATGGTAAACAGATAGCTCGAGGTCTGATCGATCAAGAGAAGTAATCAGCTTAGTACGATACAGGATAACAGTTGTGGTTAACACGACGTTCTGTAGTATTGATGCGTTCTGAATGTAAACAAATTTGTCTCCCAATCACGATTTAAAAAACAACAAGAAAAAACATCCCAATCTAAAAAAATAAAGTTGAAACCTTATTGTTATCTACGTCTAGCTACTACTACTAGTCTACAGTAACTACAGTTACAACTCCCGCCAGCCAAGCTCCCGACTGAGAGGTGTAACTTAATAGGTTACCTTAACTTTAACTTAAGTTACCGGTTAAGTAGCTCTTACAGTTCAAAGGCACAGTGCGTGAAGGCGACGTATCAGCGCAGATCAGTCTTCATTTTGCATATCCAAAGCATTGAAGGTTTAAATCCAGGATTCATTTGAAGCGAAGAAGAACTTTTAATCAAACATAAACCATATTCAGGTATATTTATTTTTGAAAGGTTTGAGAATTTCCTTTGAAATTTTCAAGTTCAAAATCAGAAATTTTGTGAGACCTTCGTCCTTTTGGGTGCAAATGCTGAATTTGAGACAGCACCGTAAAAAAAAAACGTTATAATAACTGCAGCTATTGCTGAGCCATGTAATAACGTCGTAAAAATAGCTTTTACTGCATGTCAACAAGTATTGTCGTCATTTAAGCCCCAAAATCCTTCTTTCACGCCTTATCAGTCACTTGTGAGCATGAATATAAGTTCATATTATATCCATTATTAGAATATCTGGGTAATATCATTGCAATAATCATCGTACTGTGATATTTCCCGAGTAAATTGTGCTGCTTTGACGACCAGATTATCACCCTACTTATCAAAGTTTCACATGCTAAGATAATCATCATATGAAAGATTATCTTCAGTTAACAGAACGCTTTGAAAAAACTATAAAAGGGGAGCAATTCCCCCCTTTCAGAATAACATTGGGGTTCTATGATCCTGGTATATTCCAATGCTTGACAACTTCACCATGGGGGGACACCCATGGTATGTCGACTTAGTAGTAACTCTTCAGAACTCAGATCAGTTCACTTAGCCGAAACATACATCCAATGTTCAAACGTAAAAATAAATGTATGATAAGCATCCTCGTATGATTCCAAACTATAAGTACCTATTTCAGGTTAAGTAACTAGAAGAAAACAACACAATTGTAGAAGATCTCCAATAGTTACTTCGGAAAAGATTTTTCTTTTCTTTCTTTTTTTTTTGTCAAACGATTAGAAATTGAAGCGTACAGTACGAAAGAAGATGGCACATGTCTAAGAATCAATAGGATCAATTGCATTTGGACCGCTACCGCTACACCCAACATAAATATAATACGGATATATAAATAAAGCTAGTCAAAATACTATGAAATTCTGTATTTACGCATACTTATTTTATGTGATTTTAATTTGTAGCTTATATTGATCGGTTTTATGATTAAAACATTATTCTAATGTTTGATTTATTAAATATATAAATAATAGAATGTATCATTACAGCGCGTGTGAAGATTCAAACTTCAAAAGAATAGTGAATATGCTGCTTATAACCCATTCCTTAGATACTCCAACGGAAAATACTAGACACCAATAGACCCGCAGAATATGCTTGTTTCCGTTGATACATGTACTCAGTTAAATGAAACCGTTCATGGGTAGTTGTTCAGGTTCAAAGTGATTTGTATTTCCTTTGTGGTTCTACCAGGGAAGTGAGTGATTATTTTATTATTTTATGGGTTCGACACTTTGGATCTTTGTTAAATATTCAGTTAATAGGCATATAGGGACTTAAATCTGGGTATATGGTAAGTTACGCTTACAACATATTTGTACTACTTTTTCATAACCCATAGTGTAAAACTATACATAGGATGAGGTAGTATATATCATACAATATAAGCCAAATGGTATACTGTCAGTTAACTGTTACATATGTAGTTCATGTACACACTCTACAAATATATTTTCATATTACCTAAATTCTCTGAATCTCTACTAGCTAGCAAGTGCTGAGCTATTCATACTTATGGACGTTCTACCCTTAGGTTCCTACACTGTAATGTTAGAGTCTGGCAGGTAAAGACCATACTTAATGTATGCTTGATATTATTCGTTGTATAGTGTAGTTCTCATTATGCTAGTCCTTATCACCGTATAACCACTCTATGAATATTCCTATACTCGAGGCCTATTCGCTGATATATCTGTAACTAGTTACTATTGGCCTCCTAGTTACAACAATTATATATGTCATATATTTCAGTTTCAGATATAGATACCTCTTCTCCCTGACTATCTAGATATCAAATATCTTTATTCTTATGCACTTGGATCAAATTTCAGCGGTATTTACAAGCACATTGCTTGCTAAAGCTCACCACAATACTCTTCTACAATAATGGAGTTGTTATATCTATATCAGAAAGCTTATTCTAGAGCAAACGGAAACAAATATTAAACAAAGGATTTATTTGCAATTAGCTATTAGAGGATTGCCAAGTAAATCCGCTACGATCAGCTGTATCCAAATAAATTACAGTAATGAAGTTCAGTATTTGACATCAATCTAAACATAGATATAAATTCTGAATAGTGCAAATATTTGAAGTATCAAGTGGAGAATTCCCGTTTATGTTGATACTACATAATAGCTGTTTGCGAAGCGAGACCCCTGAAAATAGATCTACTAAAATGCATACCCAAGAGTAGCAGATCTAACTCAGTCCTATTTTATATAAGTATATTCCATTCATTATTTATACTGTTCAATAAAATAAGCTTATTTAATTATCTTTATTCTCACAGATTTAATTATTATTAACTGTTATTAAATTGGCTCTAGACATTTTGAGTGGTGCTGTAGCCGTTTCCAAAAGCTACATGTAGCTGTCAAAATCAAAAAACCTGTTCAACAAACTGCATTTACCGTGGTAACTGAACGGCTCAACGACAGTAACTTATTACATATTATTGTTAGTTAGCGTTATAAACTCCACCAAGTTAACTTTACATACACGTCCATTAAGTCTGACAAACGTGAACCTGGAAATAATTCCCAAATCACTAGCGATTTTGCCATGTTTAGTGATACTCCAGTACATAATCGAGTACGGAGTGGCTCTCATTTGCCGTATTCGAATCGGACTACTTTTCAACCAGCAGTACCGTTATCTTTTCAGCAACGAAGACTATCTTCAGGGTTTAACCAATACGCGTCTTTAGATAATCAAAACGACCTAAATAACGAGGATAATCTGGGTCTTGATCAACACACATTAGAAGAGCTGGAAGATGAATATGAAATGGTTGTAAACGAAAGCGCGATTATTAATAGTCCTCATTCATCTGTTCATAATAGCCCACTCCCCCAGATTAACGGAACGAATGGAGACGGTCTCCGATTTAGATCCAGCTATGACAACCAGCAAACTGAGGCTCCAAACAGACCAACCGTGGATCTAGAACCAATAGTAGAAGACGATAATACACAGATAAGTTCTGCATCGCCAAGGATATTTAAGTCAAGGACAGTTCCTTTACGTGTGTTGAAAGGAGTGGATTTATCTCCTATTGTTGCAAGACAGCCTATATCTCAAAATGCAAACAGCAGCCGTGAGTCTATATACAGGTATAATAATGAACCACAAGATGATGACAATATTGAAAATGAAAATGAAAATGAAAATGATAATGATAATAATGACCCTAATAATATACACGAAGATGATGACTATGCCTTAGTAGCAGATATTACTGCAGACATCATCAGTGGTTTGAAACCACTACATCGGATTGCTGTTGTAACGCTAGACACAATTAGATTGATATTTCTACAAGTTTTCAGCAAGTCAACTTTATCTTTGCTTGCTGCTGCCATTATTGGTCTTTTAGCAGTTGCTTTAAGTGGTTATGGCTTTGTTTACGGAATTAGTAGAGCCTTGACATATTTTACTGCGGCCCGTGATAGCCATAAATTCACAGCTCCTCAAGCTCCTCCAGTAGATTTGGGCGAGTTTTCTGAAAGATTAATGAACCTGGAATCTAAAATGGTGTCGGATTCTGTTACAGTGTCTAATTTGGATGCATGGATTAGAGATTCATATGCTGAACTCAAAAGATCTTATGATAGTTTGGATGCTGATTACCATAAAGAACTCAAGGCAGCTGCTGATACCATTAGCAGGCTAGCTGGTCAAGCTAATGAAGTAAATGAATGGTCTATGCATGCTGACAAGGCCATTCAAGAAAACCAAAAATCATTGTATAACCTCCAAAAGCTGGCAGCAGCTCATTCTGAAGATTTGAATAATGTATACCAGGTAATCGATGATGCAATAAGTACAAAAGCTAACGCCCCAAACCTAGACTCTCTTGGATTTAATCCAGATAGTTTTGTCACAAAAGACTTGCTTGATAGTGCGATAGATTCAAGATTGTCCAAGTTCAGTGAAGACATTGCTTCCAAAATCAACAGTCTTGACGGTGTTATTAGTGAACTAGTTCGACAAAATGACGATAAACAAAAGTCATCTAGCGATAACAGTGATAAAGTTATCGAAAAGTTAACCCAATTTGAATCTGACATGCGTGAACTTTACTTGTCTGTAGACAACCGATTACGAGAGCAAAAATCCGAACTTGAACATGATATTGGGTTTAAACTTAGAAATGAGTTGATCAATATTATTGACAGTAAAGGTGTAAGAGGAGGTGCAAATCGACTTCCCCGTCCTAAATTGGATCTTCCCAATTTTGCTGATCGGTTTATTGGGGCAACTATTAACTCTGATATTACTAGTCCTACATACAACCCGTTTAGAGGTGCGTCATGGATGTTCAAGCTTGCTCGCAATACCATCAGTAAAGTGGGATTGGGCAGAGTCAAACTGTATAAGGATATCAATGTATTAGGCGCTAATATTGAACCTGGTAAATGCTGGCCTTTTGGTGGATCTGAAGGAAATTTGGGAATCCATCTTCCTACAGATGTTGAACTCGAGTCTGTAGGCATTGAGCATGCTTACCACCGAGAATTAGCAGATCCAGGATCAGCTCCTAGGATTGTATCTTTTTGGTTGGAAGTAACTGATAATAAAAAACGACTCGAGATTCGCAACCAGTTGTTTCAGCGCCTTGCTGATAATGATGCAGCAGGAATACCCCACAGTTATGTTAAGGCTGTTTCGTTTGAGTACAATGTATTCGGCCCACAGACATTACAACTATTCCCACTTCCAAAAAGTATATTTGGAGAGTCAGGTATAAAGACCCGTAATATTGCGTTCCATTTTGAGGAGAATTGGGGTCATGAGAACTTCACATGTATTTATAGACTTTTGGCCTTAGGAAAGCCAACACGACCTAATAGTTTAGTGCGTAGTGTACTAGACAATGAACCTTCTTCACAGCTAGATAGTACTGCTCCAACCAAGCCAATTGAATCGGAACTACTGCCAGAACTAGAAGCAAGTTTTGGAGATGATGAATTATTTTAACTTTAAAGCAGTGTAAATATTTATGTATTTGTGTGAAATTAAAGAAGTAAAATTAATTAATATATTATAATGTGTATTAAAATTAGTAATTATGTTCTCAGATATACCCCGCTAATAATAAAAAAAGATATTAAAAATACATGGTAAAGGAAAAAATATAAATATGGTCATAAACGTCGTCATAAATAGAATGCAATGCCGAAAGAAAGTATTTAAATGTATCGGTATTGACGAGGAGAATTGAGCTCTGCACGAGCACTGTGAATAGCCTTTAAAGCGATTTCCAAATTATGGAGTCTTTTTTCTTTATCTTTGCCAGTTTGAATTTCATTATAGGATTTCTCCAAAATTTGGTATTTTTTTTCCATATCCATCCGGGCCTTTAAATGTTCTTCAGCCCTTTTTTCAGCCTCTACTCGTAGCTGTCTTTCATAAGCAATAGAGGATGAGCTTGTTTTTCTTGAAATAGATCCGGAAGAACCGGTCAATGAGCCAGAGATGGAGCTTGTAATAGAAAACGCTTCACTAAGTTTCCTATCGTGAGTAGCACCAAAGTCATCATCGCTACTGAAATGGGTCGAGTAGCTCTGATTGGAAAATAAAGAATTTCGAGAATGATGACTTTTTAAATCATCATGAGTGCCAGAAAATAAAGATAAATTGGATCGAATAGAATTAGATTTGGCAATAGATTTTAGACGAACAACTTCAGCTTCAAGTTCACTGGCTCGGTCAACAGCAGCAGAAGCAGTAGTAGCGAGAATCTTGACTTGTTCTTCCAGAGCTTCAGCTCTTTGCTTGTCACCCTCAGGCCCAGGACGTACTAAGTTCTGAGACTCAGATCTCACTAAGTGTTTTAACATAGTAATGGAATCGAAATTAAAAAAAATATTATCAAAGGACCTACGATGGAAGGAGGACAGGAGTCGCAGGAAAGCCACATATATATATAGGCCATACGCATCTTAAGCAATCCGTTGGTACCTCCGACCGACGATCTAGACGTTTGTGACTCCTAGCAACCATCTATCCATATTTGATTAGGAATTGATGAGTCGTATCATGCTGGGGCCGTCCTCCCCATTTAGCGTTTGTTAACTCTGATTGTATTAAGTTAATGATTCCAAATTTGGTGCTGATTCTAGTGCATAAGCCCATGTCAAGTTCATGCACATATTTATCAACGCTTTTGAGATCCAAAACTAAGGCTGCAGATGCATCCCGCTAAAGCATATCTATAAATAATAACTTGCCTGAGGAATTGTCGAGTTTTTCCTAGCGGCTAAACTAGAATCAGCCAAAATGGTTATTAGCCCCTCTTTTTCAGCACAGAAACTGTATGTATTATAAAAAAAATGTTAACTGTCATAAGCTCGTCAAAGTCTGAGATAGAAGCAACTCTATTTAGTTGGTGAGTAATGACGAAGCAAGGAGGTGTGCCGTATTGAGCATTGGCAAGTCATTAAAAAAATGGATAAGGCGGTCTGACTACGAATATTATTTACGAGTATTATTTTATATAAATTACTATCACCATGTGATTTCAAAGTTATAAAGAATTAATAGATTCAGTTTGTTTACGATTAAATGTATATCAAATAATACTTTACCAGTTACTGCTTATCATTACAGTGGATCTAGATTATCTAAGGGATCTCCAGTTGATAGTGCACTATGCATGGCTCATCATAATAAGTTGAATGTATAATCCGTGGTAGTATCCATTGGTAGCACTGGTTACCAGTAGTTAGTAATATTTTGATATCTCACAGCATATTTGAATTGATCCGATTAGACTCCATTATTAATTGATTAAGCTAACCGATTCTATATTGTACAAGTTTTGTAACGCGTATTTGCGATGAGTCTCCTGCAGACAAACTATCCGCATAAGAGCTTGTACCAACAACTTTGACCAAATCTGGTACATTAATTGTTAAAAAAACCCCTTTTTCCCAAGCATTGGCCAATGCCTTGACTGTTTATTTTTATTTCGCAGTCACTTTTGTAACTGACTGTACATAGAAATTGTATACCAGAGCTAATAAAATTTAATTTATTTATAGTGGGTGAGGATGTTGCTATGATGCACAGTACTGGTACAGGTTTGATAGCAGGCAACAGGCATAACAACTCCTTTTTTTAACCCCTTGCGTTAAAGAAGAGGTTTGTGCGCAACAGATCTATGGTTTCTATGGATAATCTGTTAGCTGATGTTAACAGCTACAGCAGCTGCTAGATTTCTATCGTTAACATGCGTATTTCAGTTGCGCTGGAAAAAAGTTGATGGTTGTCACCTATACAACAGTTGAAAATTACTGAGTCTAGGAACTGATCCGTAGCGTGCATGATTTTTGTTCACTAGATATCAAATCCTGACAATTTAAAGGCTACTATAAAAGTATATAATTATTTGATTAATATAATTATTATTAGATTTAATAATTATTATAGGAAATATAATTTCCTATTAGGAGCTATCTTTAGGGGGGTACATGTGTTTTGTAGTCAATAGATTAATTGATAAATTGTATTTTTCATATTTCTAGACCCACTAAACTTTCTTCGAACGATCCTTAACACTTCAGGTGCGCATCTGAAATGAAGGGGTAATTAAAGGGGGTAACTTACACGTACACGACTACGCGGCTTTGACGTGTGAGATTCGTTCCGATAAAGCGCTGGTAATAGTTTCTGAACCGTACTGTGGAGACATGAAACTCAAGATGGTGCTTTATTTGTTACTGACCTACCATAATACGACAGCCTGGTTTATAAGCTTGAAACATTTTAAGTTGCCAGTGTACGAAAACGATGGGTTAAAAGTGTAGAGGAGTGTTGAAAGCCGTTACTGTTACATGCACTAACATAGAGTACGTGTCAGCATTGATATCATGAATCAATGATTAAAAGGTTCCACTGATAGCTAAAAAAATAGATTAACAAATTAACTTAGTTAATTAAATTATACCTCTGATTGGCCCGGGCATTCCTTAGCTCTTAAATATGGAGCTAAGATTTTATGTAGGAAGATCTTAGTGTGTTCCCGAACCTAATTCATAGTGTTAAAAAACACTGGTCAAACTAAGCACTATAATTATAGTTACCATAGATTCGTGGCCAAAATCGCTGATGGCCTGTCTGTGACCTGAAGTATAATTAAAATATTAACTTATTTGAAGATCAATTCTAACAAATTATCGATAGTTTTAGTACCGAAATGTAGATCTGGTCTGCTCATTCTGATTACATGCATTAAAAGCTGGCCATCACTATAAGTTACGGTGTAGAGCTATAGGTAACTTTAAGTTATAAACAGTAGCAAGCATGCAAACATCTCACAAAACGTTAAAGTTAACTTAACTTAACCAAGAGTATAGCCTTAATATATATCAGAGTGCTTGATTCTATTATTATTTAATTCTTCAAAATCTGCTGGCCATATGTTAAAGATATTTCTTTAAGTTAGAACTACAGTATCAAGGTGAACTGTTAACATATGCTGGAACTCACAGTGAAGAGTGGAACATGCAAAGTCAGAAATATTGACATTGCTGCGTAGCAGCATTCTAACAGTTTTTGCTTCTTAAACCCGCAAAGATATTAAGTCGTGGACAATTTTTAGAATCGTATTATATAACAGTTATAATAATACAGCAAATGGTAAACTTTAATTAAAGTTAACTTAACGCGTTACTGTTATTGTGTATACCGGTCTCCAGTAGTTAGAGATAGACGCCCCATAATAAACGGCTCTTTACCCTAATATATACACCTAAATGAGAAATATCTAAACAGTATCTTGAAGATAGACAACTTGCCTTCTTCACTGACTATCACCTACTAGCAAAATAATGGCCAGTATCCATTCAAATAAAGAAAATCTTGTGAATTTTCGACTCAACCCAAAAACACCTCTTCATAAAGGATTAGGTTCATCGAATGTTGCAAATTTCAAATCTATTAAAACTCCTTTAAACACCATAAACAAGAAGAATGTGTTCAACACCCCCACAACAGTAAACAGAGTCCCATTAGGTGGAAAAGACAACAATGCCAATCGGTTACGACAAGATGATGGGAATGGAGTTAAAAAAATGGATGAAAATATAAATCATGCTCGTCCTAATCGAAGAACCCCTGGACGGACCCCTGGACGGACTCCTGGGTCTTCTCGTAAATCATTATCCGCTAATAAGCTTGAGTCTAACATCCAAGAGGCTGGACCTCAACAGATTATTATGGTACCTCAAGTCGAACAACATGTAGAAGAAGAGATTGACTATGGTCAGGTAGAAGTAGAATTCATTCCTGAAAAGCCTACCCCTTTGCCAGATTTACCTTTAGATCACATTGAACTAGACTATGACTACCTTCGGCAAGCACATAAAACCTGTGTTTTCATTGACGATGTGCCTGCATCCAAAAGCATGGATCTCTCAATTCCAATTGAAAGCTTTTTTGATTTGAAGGATGAACTACCTCTTCCTGATTTAGCCCTTCCTAAAAAGTCAAAGTTGCAAGTGCTTAAAACTTCGAATTCTTCGACCAGTCGACCACCTAGTAAGTCTTCGACAAGATCATTGATGTCCAAATCTTCGAATGTTCCAGACTATATGGCACCAACCAAATCGGCACAAGCTAAACAAAGAGATACGTTAAAGTCAAAAGTTTTACAACCCTCGAATACCATGCGAGCTCCTATCAACCAATTCAACCATGGTAAAAAGGCTGTTAATGTGGATTTGGACGTTTCTTGCGAAACCATCTCTAATCTATTGGACTTTTAATCGTGAACCCATATCACCCTTCTTGCCTATTTATTAAACAATGTCTATGATGTCAACTATTTATTTGTGCGTTTTTTTATTTTTTTAAAAAAAGGGAAAAAAAAATTAATTATTACTAGCGCTATTTACAGTTTTATATAATAATATTATGAATGATTTGGAATAGTATTGCAATAATGTCGAAATACCAACACATAATTATAATAAAATAAAATACAAAAAAAAAAAAAAAGGAAATTAAATCACATGGTAGCACATTCTGGAGTACCAGATGAAAATTGTGGCAAGTCATCTCCTTCTACTTCTTCTTCTTCTTCTTCATAAGTAGGCAATGGTCCTCTCATAACCTTGTAATCAACATAGTCAATTTCTTTAGGAGAAATGTCTAAAGATTGACGAGGTTTAGTAGGAAGCAAGTCTTTGACTTTTCGTAATTCACTAGCCTCTAAACACCAACCGTTTTCTGGGAATTCAATGTCCACAATTAAATATAAATCTCCCATCATATCGGTTCCCTTAACTGGCATACCTTCATTCTTGATAAGAAGCCATTCATTAGGCTTTGTGACTGTACCAACAGGAACAGTCAATTCTAAGCCCCTCCCGTCTAAATGTTGAATGACTACTCGGGAAAATCCACATAAAGCTTCTGCTAAAGTGATATTGATGGATGCATATAAATCGTTCTTTTTTCGTTCAAATACCTTATGATCTTCGACTTCGATATGGAATATAATATCTCCAGTCTTTTTACCATATGCTTCATCAGCTTTACCTTCTAATACAATTTTGTGTCCATTGGGGCAACCTCTAGGAACATACACTTCAAGCATAGACTTTTCCTCTTGAGTACCAGACCCATGACACTTCTTACATCGATCTTTCTCTTTAATTATACTTCCACGGCCACTACACTGTTGACATTGAACTGCTTCATTAGTGACAACTCCAGGTGCCACTCTTCGCATTCTCTTGACATATCCTTCACCACTACATGAACTACATACCTTGGGCTTGGCCTTAGTCTTGGCTCCAACCCCGGAACATAGCTTACATAAGATATCTCGAACTGACGCCATTTTGAATACTTTGCCCTTGTAGGCCTCCTCTAAACTGACCTTGACCTCAATATCCGCATTATCAGTTCTAGCTTGCGTATGACCATTTGGTCTACCTCCTCCTGCTCCAAATGGACCTCCGCCATTGGTTCTTCCGCCACCATAAGGATTAAATCCAAAAAATTGAGCAAAATCATCTTCTCCAAACATATCTTCATTACTATCATTAGCCCATCCATTGCTTGACCCCTTTTTGTCAAATCCAAATTGGTCATATCGTTGTCTGCTGGTATCATCTGATAAGATTTCGTAGGCTTCACTAATCTCTTTGAATTTCATTTCAGCAGCTTCCCGCTCCTCCTCGGGAACTTTATCTGGGTGAAATGACAATGCCATCTTTTTATAGGCCTTTCGGATATCTATAGAAGACGCATCTCGCGATACACCCAAAACTGCGTAGTAATCCATTCTCTTTGTAAGGGAAGATTTGGCTTCCTCTACACTTGTGTAACTACTAGCCTTATTGGTATCCTGGGATTCCTGGCTATTCTTGGCTGTTTTCTAAGAAAACTATAAAAAGGAAGTGCTTTTCCCCTAGAAATCTCTTCTTATCACCACTACTATATTCTGGGTGATGGTGAGCAAAAACAAATCAAAGTGTGTGTGTGATTCCGGTTGATTCTGTAGTTGCGTGAAGATAAAAAAATTATAAGCAGCACTAACGCTCACCACTGTTGGCTCAGTGCATCCCCACAGTTAATTTTATCGCACTATAGCAATATCCAGGGCAAGGGATCCGGTTGACACTGTGAATTGAAGCTGGCTGGTTTCAATATTCTGAGCTTTAAGATTGTTCGATTTATCTATTTAAAATACTTGCTATAATTAATTGTTTATTGTCTACCTGAGTCATATGTATGGGTACATGGACTACGTTCAAAAGGCGTTCTTCAGGTCTACAGACTGGAACGATGAGAATACTTATTCTAGTATACTAGAGACTGCACAAAGTATGGTAGAAGAAAGCATCGGACTGGGTATTTTGCTAACTTTATAGATATAATTGATTTTAACTTACCAGACGGAGCTAGTCTGAATATTTCATCACAGTCATCACAAAATTCTGCTACTTCGTATAAGTTATCAAATCATGGTTTTCTCAATGGTTCATTAGCATATTTATATAGCTCTCAGGAGCTTAAAGATGTCTCTACATCCAAATCAATATGTCTTCAAGATATTGTGTCAGGTTATAGATTGCTTCAAGCTTTGCGTGCACCTGAAGACCCAATGTATACTGAGAAATGGCTGAATGGAGCGCGTGTCGATAACAAGGACATATTACTGTATGGACGGTTGTTCCTTCCTGGGAATGCACTAGAAGCTATGCTGATTCGTAGACTATCGCTATATTCGCAATTGCTTGTAACTTGTGTTAGTGATCCCCAGATTAAAAATAATGGTGCAATTACTTTGACATATCAGCGAGATACTGGTAAAACAAGCCAAGAGTTCATCTATAGCACATATGAATCATTGTTGGGTTATAGAGGGTTGGTCAACTTGGGCTTTGAGGAAAAGGAAAATAGCATATTACCATCTGTATCTTCAAGATTATCATTTGGAATGGAAATGTTCTATGGTGCTGCTAACAAGTCTCCAGGGTTCTCAACTGGTTTAAGATATACCACTCAGTCTGCTTATACAGGGACTCCTCTGACTCTGACACTCATGTCAAATCCTTTGATGGGTCATATCTCTGCTACATATGCAGTTAGAACAACAAATTTCTCATCATTTGCAAGTAGATTTGACTTCAATGTTTATTCATATATCAGCGATCTATCAATTGGTTGTGAATTATGGCGAAAAGGCCCCATTTCCCTTGAAGCTGCAAAGGATCCACAATCCACAGATGGAAAAGAAAGGGAATCTGATAACTCGGACTTTTCTAGTGTATTTAAAGCTAGTACCTGCCTTGGAAGCCAGAAATTCAGATTCCTATGGGAAGGACGCTTTAAAGAATTCCTTGTGAGTGGAGGAATGGGCATGAGTTTAGCAGGTAGAAGTCCTGCTGTAACGAGTCTCGGAGTTGAATTTCAGTTTTCTTCTTAGTGTGTTATGTTTTTTTTTTTTTTTTTTTTTTTTTTTTAGATTATTTATTACTTTAGTAGGTTTATCATCTTTTTATAAATAAATATTCTCATTAATATCATAAAGTTAAAATAATTATATCATTATACATGTCATCAGATTATCATTACTGATCTTCACCATTATCTACATCCATTGCATCAATATCTTTGGCAGTGGTTTCTTCTTCATTCATATGAAAGCTTGGCTCCTTCTCCTCCACATTATCCATGTCACCAGACTCCTTGGACTCTTTATCAGCGTCAGTATCATTAGGTGCCACATTTTCTGATACAGCTTCTTTAGAGTCAGTAGAGACTTCTTTAGCAGCAAAATCTGAACCTTTTCCATCTGTTACTTCTGACGGATTCTTTTCAGCTGGTTTCTGATCATCTTCATTATCGGCTTCAGTAGCTGCTTTGCTATGATCCTGATCTTTGGCATCTTCGCCATTATGGTCTCTTTTATCGGCACTTTTTTCCTTATCGCCTTCGTCATCTTTATCGACCTTAACTGTTGAATCTTGTTCTTTCGATTCTCCATCTTTATCAGCCCCTTCTGTACTATTCTTATCTTCACCTTCTTTCTTGATATCGGTCCTTCGAGTATATTTTCGAGGCTTCTTAGGCGTTGAGTCTACGTCTCCATCATCATCATCTTTTTTCTTCCGCAACTTATATTGCCTTCTGGGCGCAATAACAGCTCCTTCCGGAAGTTTTGGAATTTCTTGTAAAGTAGCAGCAAGTTCTTCATCTTCTTTCTCAATCTGGTACCATACACTATAGTTTTTCATCCTTACACCCTTTTTCAAAATATCCTCCATCCGGGCTACAACCTTCTTCCTTCGATTGACACATTTTTCAACAATTTGAACTGATCGAGGTGGTACATTTCGAATGGTTATAGTAATAGGAGCAAAATATATTATAGGCTCTAATGGCTTTTCTTCAACTTTCTTTACCTTTGCTGACTTTCTTCTTTTGGTAGCAGGGATAGCTACAGGTGCTGGAACTTCAGGCATTACCTCTTTAGTCATCAAGAACGACACTAAGACTTCATTATTATTCAAAACTTCCACAATCGAATCTTTGGGCATAATAAATCTCTCGGCTGGATTATCTTTAAACTCAAACACAATCATAATGTTTTTAAGGGTTCTTTTCAAAGTATATGCATTCCTAGTTTTCTTATTAGGATCAACTTTTTTTGGAGCCTTAGGAGCTTTAGGCGCACGACCAACCGTACGAGGTGCCGGAGGAGTTGGGCGGACTATTGGATACTGAAATTGCTGTCTGGCTAATAATTCCGGTGGCATTGGCATATTACGTGCTCTGCTGATATATATCTGGAAGGTTCCAATCTGCTCAGGAGATGCTCGGCCACTAGCTACAATTTTCATCAGATCATTTAAAAAGGGGTCTCTTGCAGCAATATATTGCAGTTTTGCTATAGTGGCCTGGTTGCTGGCACTCGTAATAGGTTCATTTGCAAATCCTGTATCTACAGGACCTCTCGGGGGTGCGGGTGGAGGACCAACAGGTCCATATGGACCTGGATGAGGTTGAGGTGCAAGAGGTCGTTGTCCTGGTCCTAGAATTGGCCCTGGTCCTTGTAAATGGCCTGGTACTGGTGTACGGTTTGGTGGCTGATTTGGTAGTTGTCCGGGTGCTGAGACTGCTCCAGGAGCTACTCGTGGTACCGTACTTGGAATAGGTGGTGCTGTGGGAGCAGCAGCTGGTACAGGACCTGGTACTGGGACCACTGCTGGTACTTGTATACTAGTTGTAGGAGCAGGTGTATTCGTGTTGACCGGTGTTGAAGCATTCTGATCAGACTCCTTGGGAGCCGATGGAGATGCAAGTGCTGGTGCTGGTCGTACACTAGGTACTGCTTGAAGTGAACTACTTGGAGAGACAGCAGATTGATAAGAGATTTGTGGAGGTTGTGGAGGTTGTAGAGGCCTTTGTGGTTCTGGAGCAGTTGGAGCTGAAGCTATTGGTGATGGCTTTGGAGGAACAACTGGGTTGCTAGGGGTTGATGGTGCCGTAGAAGCGGCAACTGTTCCAGTTGCTCCATTTTGAGGAGTCTGCTCTTCCTCATTTTCTCTTGCTTGCTCATCTTCGTCATCATCTTCGTCGTCATCATCTTCAGCATTGTCATCTTTAACAACAAATAACTTTACATCAAACATATGTGGTCCCATTACCATCGAACATTCACATAATTTGGTCATCTTATCACGAGCATTCACTTCTCCTGATGCAAGCTTTCTTCCACGAGGAGGTCTAGTCCAGAACTTTTTGAACATGTTACCAATTAACCAAGTATTTCGTGACTTTTCCAATGAATATGCTAATGCCCGACTTTCACCTACCGATAAGGGATCTTGAAGTAATGAATAATCAACATCAGCTTCTGATACTGGGATATCATCTTTAACTATATAGGGGTGTTTTGTCTTAGGTTCTTCCTCTATCTTAATAACTTCTGGTTCTTTTGAAGCACCTCGTTCATTGCGAGATCTCTTGTTAGACTTGGGTTTAGGAGAATAGGCAGGTTTTGAACTTTCTTCTTCCTCCTGTTGTTGTTGCAATACTTGAATACGCCGCGAGCTTCTTCGCGGGCCTGGTGATTCGTTCATTTCATCTGTTCTCAATATTAAAAAAATGATCAAAACAAACAATTATAAATGAATTGAATACGCTATGAAGTGCGATTTATTATGTATTAACTTAACTTTTGTAATGCCAAATTCGAGTAGGGTAATTGCGGCTAGTACCAGTATGTCAGACGCGATTACTTCTATATGCACTGTGAAATTAAACGTCTTTTTGAAAACGCGAACTTATCGTTGATCTGACCTTTCTACGGATTGAAATGTCGACTGTTACTCCGGTACGGAACTCTTGTACGACTGTTATCAAGTCTGAATCGGGAAAAAGACGTCGTGTACAAGTCGAAAGAGAAGAAGATTGCGTGGTTACAAATGCTGTAGAAGCGCCATCAGTCAACCCCATGAAACACGAAACTGTAGAACCAGATAACGAACACAAAGGTCCAGGTAAGTTTGAAAGAGCGCAATAGGTGGCACATTTGATTGTAAATTTTTCTAACTAATATAGATTATTTCGCACCTGGTTCTGTTCTCAGAGTAGCCATGACGGATTTTGTTGTGTATAGCTTTGTCGAGTATAAGTTGGGAAATTCGTTGAATCTTATCATAGGACCAAACGGAACTGGTAAAAGTACGCTTATTGCTGCGTTATGTTTAGGATTGTGTGGTAAACCAGAAAATCTTGGAAGTCGAAAACTGGTTGATTATATTAAAACAGGTTGCTCTAGAGCGGTTATAGAAATCGAATTGAAGGCGCCCAAATCTGAAAAAAGAGACACTTACCTAGTCAGTCGTACCATTGAAGAGGATGGTAGTAGCAGCTGGCTTCTGAATAAACGCAAGTCATCATTGAAAGAGGTATCTTCAATTATTAAAGAATTAAGAATCCAAGTTGATAATCTCTGTCAGTTTTTACCCCAAGAAAGGGTGGCAGAGTTTGCTAGGCTTACTCCTGAACAGTTGTTGGTTAGTACTCAATATGCAGTTGGCAGTGTAGACATGGTGGATCAGCATAAAGAACTAATAGAATTGAGTAGACGACTAGATCATGAATCTCAATTTAGACAGTCAAATGAATCTCGTTTAGAGAGGTTAAAGGTTGAATATGCCGAGAAACAAGAAATGCTTAAGAAACTAGAAGAATTCCAAGCTGCTCAAAAAGAACTCAACGAATTAAAAGGTGCTTTACCATTTGCAGAGATTAAGCAACTATCAGAACGAAAAGAAGAATTGAGAGTAGCTTTGAATGATTGTCGACGAAGGATGGAACTCGTAAAGGGCAGAAATGCAAATGTGGAACCTTTTATTGCTCAAGTCAAAGAGCAAATAGTTAATGCGGATCAGGAGAATGAAAAATTCACAGAGCTTACAAACGATTTAGAGTCCAAGTTTGTTCACAATACCAAAAAATGGTCTGCTTTGGTTGCAAGATTAACTGCTATCCAAAATACAGAGATTGCCGAAGTTAAGGAAGGTGAACAGAAATTTAAAGAAGAACTGGATCAACTCAAAGAAACCGCAGCAAAGGTAAAAGTGCAGTTGCAAAAGCTTGAGTCAAATCCTCCAAGTAAGGAACGTAAAACTGAGCTGATTCAAGAACAAAGAGCATTAAAAGATAAAATTAATTCTATCGAAGCTCAAAGGCGTGTTAAAGCAGATGAGCATCGAGAGATTGAGAGGGAACAAGAGGCACCAATAAGAAACAAGATGAGTCAGGCAGAAACTATGATACAGAACATGAGATCAATCAGACATCAAAAAGAAGAACTATTAAAGAAGTTACCAAATGGAAAAACTATTTTAGAGGCAATGCAAGTGATTGCTAATAACAAGTCCCTTTTTGATGCAAAGGTATATGAACCTGCAGTATTATCAGTTACGCTCAAAAAAGGCGCTAATATTAATTTCGTAGCAGCTTTGATGTCGAATTCTAATGTCATGACATTTATCTGTCAAAGTCGTAAAGATTGGATTACATTTGCCGAAACAGTTTTAGAAAAAGCCGGTCTCAACGTCAATGTTGCCGAAAATCCTGATACTGGCAGCTTGCCTAGGGGTGCTATTCCGAAGGATGCTCTTTTAGCAGCTGGATTTGGAGGCTATATTATTGATCTTTTAGAAGGTCCTGAGCCGGTGTTACGTGCACTCTGTCGTACTGAAAGAATCCACTCTATCCCATTTGTCAATGGGCCTGTCACTGAAGCTCATCAACGATTTTTAGAATCAAAGCAGTACTTTGGTAAAGTAATTGGTACTGATGCAGTTCATGACTTTCAAAAGTCCCGTTATGGTGCTGGAAAGACTTTCTCCAGTAGTAGAAATATCAGTGGCCTTCCTGGTTGGGCAGCTATGCTTAAGAATGATCTTGATCAAAGCCGACTACGAGAGCTTAACCAACAAATCTCGGAGTTACGAACAGAATTTGAGGAGGTGCAAGCAAAGCTTAAGGTTGTGCGAGCAGATATCCAGGAAATTGATAATGAAAAGAAAGAGCTTGAAGATAAAATAGATGGTTTACGGAAAGAGCGACATGTTTATGAAAAGTATGATAAGAGCCTGGCCAGTTATACTTCAATGTTAGAGGCACAAGAAAGGGAAATCAAAGAAAAGGAAGAAGATAAGCCAGACTTCTCTAGTAGATTAAAGGAACTTGAAGAAGAATTGTTGGCGGGAGTAGCAGTTTTATCAAGCTATGCTGATAAGGCTAATAATTATGTTAAAGAAAGAGTCGATATAGTCGAACAGATCCATGTCCAAACCTTAAGAAAACTTGTAGCTGAGAATGAAATACAAGTATTTGAAAAGGTTCTTAAATCAGGTCTTGAACAGCTACAAGAAGAAGAAAGGCATATCCGAAGAGAAGGTAGCGAGGTTGTTGATAGTATTAAGAAGATCAAACGTGATTTACGTTCTCTGAATCTTTCTGAAGATCAACAGAGAGCTTTGATGGAACTTGCATCTGAAAATAGTATGAGTGATATTGAAAGTCGTATTAATAGTCTTGAAGCTAGATTATCATTATCAGATGAGATTCGAAATGCTGATCGACTAATTCAAGCAAATAATGAACTTGAAAAATCTATTAGAGAATTAGAAGAAGCTATTTCAAATCAAGACAATTCTAAATCTGAGCTCCAAGAAAGAATCAGTACTCTTGCTAATACTTGGGAATCGGAGTTGAAATTATTAGTTAGCCATATCTCTAGAAAATTTGCCGAGGCATTTGAATCCATTGGTTGTCAAGGAGAGGTTGTGCTGAATCAAGAGGATAAGTTATTTGAAAAATGGCGATTGGATATCAAAGTTAGTTTCCGAAAGGGGACTGAGCTTCAAGTTCTAGATAACCATCGACAATCTGGTGGTGAGCGATCAGTAGCGACCGTTTTGTTCTTAATGTCTATGCAAGAACTTGCTAAAGCTCCATTCAGAGTCGTTGATGAGATTAATCAAGGTATGGATCCTAGAAATGAAAGAATGGTTCATAAGCGAATGGTGGAAGTAGCATGTCAACAAAACACATCTCAATACTTTTTGGTTACTCCTAAACTACTGAGAGATTTACCTTATGATGATAGAATGAAAGTATGTTGTATTTTCTCTGGAGAGCATATTAACGAAAACTCAAAACGATATACCACGCATGATGTTGTTGAACGTCTCAAGAAACTTAAATATGATTAAGCGCCATTTTCTTGTTGCTTTATAGAGGGTCATAAAGATCATATATTATTTATAATACATAACATACTTAATTTTGCAACTTATTTACAGCGGTTTTTAACCGATTATCTAAGGCTCGATGGCCAATATGATACATTATAGTAGGAATTGATACTCCAGAAACTCCACCTGCCAAAGCATATCTCAATGTATTGAAAATCTGTTTTTTAGTCCATGAGCTGTTGATCTCATGCAATTGTTGCAATATCTCGTTACATTCTTCAGCGGATTCCCAACTGTGGTTGTTCTCTAGGAGAGTTTGTAGGTTTTTATAAATATCAACTGCAGAAGAGCTGTCGTTCTTTAAGGCAGCCAACGACTTCTGAGCAGAGTTGCTGTCCCAATCAGGTAGCTTGAAAAAGAATTCAGATTTTTCTACAAAATCCTGAACAGATGATAAATTGGGTCCAAATGCACGGACTACCTTTCTAGTATAGTCTTTATTGGTGCGTATTGAATCTGGGACATCAGAGTCAACAGAAGTAAGATACATATCAGCAACTACCTCATGACACTTAGATACAATTTCGTCAAACTTGATAGGGTCGGCCAGTCTTGCTTTGAAAAATTGGTTGTTAAAATACATAAGTTTCTTTTCGTCAACTTTAGCATTTCCTTTAGTAAGTCCATCTAATGAAAAGTTCTTTATCAGATCATTCAAAGTCAAAACTTCAGACATAGTTACACCTTTCAGATTCGACCTTTCAGGATACCAGCCATAAAGTGCTACATAATTAACTAAAGCTTCAGGAAGTATACCTCTATAAGCCATAGCAAGAATAGATGCATCGCCAGCACGTTTGCTTAACTTCTTATCAGCAAGCGAAGTAAGAAGTGGAATATGTACGAATTTAGGTGGTGTCCATCCAAATACTGAATAAAGAGCAACATGCTTAGGAGTGGAGGGGATCCATTCTTCACCTCTAATTACATGGGTAATTTGCATTAAATGATCATCAATAACATTTGCAAAATGATAGGTAGGTAAGCCGTCAGATTTGACTAGAACTGGATCATCGTAACGGACATCACCATAATTAATCTGAGTTTGAATACTAACAGTTCCATGCAATAAATCGTTGATCTGTGGGTATGAGTCTGGGGCTTTTAGTCTAACAACAAAAGATTCACCCTTGTGAGCCATTTCATCACTCTGATCTTTAGGTATGTGAGAGCATTTTCTATCGTAAGAGGCTAACGAAGGGGGATGTAGTTTCCTCGCACTGTCTGCTAGGGATTGTAGCCTATGCTTGGGACAAAAGCATCTATATGCATGCCCACCATCTAATAGCTGGTTGACATAAGATTCATAAATAGTAGATCTTTCACTTTGTTTATACGGACCATGAGGACCACCAACTAGTGGGCCTTCATCCCATTGTAATCCAGCGAATTTTAGAGATTCATATATGTTCTCCTCGGCACCTTCTACTAGACGGTTTTGATCGGTATCTTCAAGACGCAATAAAAACTGGCCATTGGTGGATTTGGCTAATAAGTAGTTGTACAAAGCAGTTCGTAAAGAGCCCAAGTGAATAAATCCAGTAGGTGAAGGAGCAAATCGAGTTCTAGCCGGAGTGGTGGGTTGGATAGATGTATATCCCGGCTGTCTATCTAGGAGGGACTTTGATGACTTTAATGAAAAAGGTTTTTTATAATGAATACTCGTAGATGAGAACCATCGTCGAGAGATCATCTTGGTACTTGACGAAGTTACGCTTTTAGATATTAATACATCTCATAATATTTCATCCTAGGTTGGGGTTTAAATTTAAAGTTACGACCTCAGGAGTCTTTCGGTACAATGCCTTCAGAAAAGCCGCAAAGATTGTTAGTGGTTAAGGGTGTATGAATACACAGTAAGTTATTACATTAAAATATTGTAATGAGTTACTACTGTGTTAACTGTAGATTAAAATAGGTTAACGGCTAGGAACAAATATTTTACAGTAACCTGTTACATTTTAACGGTTAAGTGCCATTAACCAATTATACTCTGCGCTACAGTTTTATGATGATGATATGGCGATAAGCAGGTATGCAGGATGGTATATAAGTAGCTCTTATAGCTCTTATTCTCTAGCTTTCATGGCAAATTCTTGGAGCATCCTAAAATTGTTACAGGCTATTTTACGTAAATATGGGTCACCATAACTCAGATTATACATATACTGTATAGTACAGTATACCTAGATAACACATTTTAGTTGCAGAAATACTGTAGTACAATCCAAGTTATAACTGTGTGGAGAAATGGCTTTCTTACTTGAATGTCAGCTCTGTACCGATGTTTAGTGGTAGCAATGGTATCCATATTGACAATACTTAGACTTGGATAATTTATTGCAATCAGTGACTGTGCGCAGTTAAGTCCATAAAGTAAGTCTTTTTCTTTACCTATCATCACTTTCAATGAGTTCGTTAGATAGTCTAGTTTAAGGCTCTTGTTGGCTAAACTTCGGAAGTTTGGGAGTTACTACTACTTGTCATAAATTAGCAGTTAATCTAGCCTGACTCTCAGATACTAAAATTATGAATTTCATTAAAAAGTGTATGTGATAATATATTACAGAATTTAAGTTAATCTTGCAATTTGTAAGTATTAATGGTATCACCAGGATCCTATGAAGGATGAACCACATGCAACATTATAGGTAATGTGCTGCTGTATCGCAACTTGACATTATAAGTACACAATAAAAATAGTGAATATTATGAAGTAGGATATCATGCCTTTTTTCGTGGTCTAACTTCAATTTCATCCACTTTATGAATTTTAACGATTGGAGTTTTAGATACAGAATTGTAATTATATCCTTTACTCCAGTCGTACGATAGTGCATATGCTAAGAGGGATCCTTCATTATTATACGCTGAAGCTGATACAGGCAAGCCTAAAGGTTTAGTAAATTTTAACCTACACTGATTATCTTTATCCCAGATATGCATGGTACCATCAGACCCACCAGTAATAAATGTACCGTGGATGGGATGATGTGATATAGTATTAACAGCAAATATATTGGTGTTGGATCCAACAACTTCACGATGACACCGAAAAGTGAATTTTAACGGCGAGTGATCGAAATATTCCACCGCACAACGGCCTTCAATACTGCCAATAACATAGCAATTGCCTGAAGGATGACATGATATATATCTTGTTTGTTCTTTTAGTGGCGAATTGATTGTTTCAACTATAGAAGTTGGGTTCTGGAGATTGATTATTGAAATCTTTCGATCCGCTGTGCCAATCACTATCGATTTACTATTATTGTCCATTGTATATATCCTTTCTGGAAGTTTTACAGTAGCAATGGCCTCCTGTTGGCGAAAATCCCAATATTTGAGAGTGGCATCCCAAGATGCCGAAGCTAAGTATGTATTTCCAGTTATATTGACTGGTCTTACCACGGACACAGGCGCTTGATGTCGTCCAATATATAACTGTTCACCACTGTGGAGATCAAATATTGATGCACATTTATCTGTCCCACCGATTGCTATTTTTGAATTATCAGATAAAAATCTAGTGGTAAGTATTGGCCCATTAGAGTTAAACATCCTTTGAGGATAACACTCTCCAGTTGTTGATACTTTATACACGCGTAGAGAACCATCCCATGATGATACCGCTAGTATATTGTCGGATTGTGAAAATTCTAGATCAGAAATAGAGTCTGTTGGTGGAGCTGCTATGATTCTATCATTCTGGGTGTATAACTCACTTGAAATTGGTAATTTTCTTGTACTCATATGAGATTTTAAAACCAGGAGCTAATGAAAAAGAAAACATATAATTGGTTGAAAGGAATAACTGGTAGCCCAATTATATACTACAGGGATTTATGGGAGAAAGCTGAAGGCACGAATCATTTAAGGAGGAAAAAAAGAAAGGAAAAACAATTAGAAATGTAACCGTAAGTTAAATAGCTCTTACTGTAACAGCTACCAATACAGTAACTAACAGTAAGTTAACTTTCAGTATATCAGAAATTTGGTAGATCCTGATTGGGAATATCCCGATGAAGATCCTCGCCGTAAAAAGCTTGTGTAAGTAACTAGTTATGCATATACTCTTACCAGTCTAAAGTAAAGTTATCATCATAACTTACTGTAGCTAACATTAATTTTTTTTGTTAATCGTGTAATAACTTTGCCGCAATGACCAGTATATAATTTACTGACATATCTGTTAACTTTTCAACTTTTTACTTAAAGCTCCGTTCTTGTCTTAGCTTGATGGATGCAGAGATATACTTCCCTTAAGATTTTAACCACTATGTAACCTAATTTCAGTTAAATCGACCCAATTTATCTTAGTAAACAAAAGCTGACTAGGAACTTTTACGGGCTAGGCAGTAAAGATGTCAGACCGTGAGTAAGGTGACAATGGATAGTCAACTTGCAAGTTGAGTTAACTTATGAGCTAATTGTTACTTAACTAATGTTAGTGTTTTGAATACGGACCCCTTCAAATTCTTGATCGGTACTGGCATAAGGTACTGAATAAAGCTGTATCAAATGTTGTTAAATTGCTATAGTAACTGTTAACGATCACCGTATCCGACATTTTTTTTGCGCATGTTGCCTGCAAGATAAGTTACATCGGTTTATATTGGTGCCGTATACGGCTGAAGGATCGAAGACTGACATATATTATGAGCTACATACTTAACTAAATTGTTAACTTTCAGTAATTGCGGTAATTTTTTAGTTACGTAACTTACTTTTTACTGAAAGAGCTACTTAAGCTCCACAGGTTACAGGTTACATTCGGCAGCAATCCGTTTACGACAAAGTATAGATACATTGTATTCGGATTTACTGGGAGAGGTAGATGCAGTTAAGTTAAGTTTGTTAAGGTTACCTCTTCTGGTAAAAAGCCAATTGATGTTTAAAGGCGCAATAGCCATTGTCAGAGTCTATCTATAACTCGTTTGTTACGGTAGCTTAACTTTAACTTGGTTAACTTTAACTCTTAACGTTATATATTGTAAATATCTCAATTTATTAGGATGCCAACGGACTTTTCTCGTTCTACCAAATCCCAGTTCTTCAAAACATAGAATGAAATTAAAGGTTCATACTGAGAGTACTTCATAAGCGAATTGATTTATTCAACGCGACTTTATACATGTAACTTAAGTTAGTTCCTCCTTAGCACAATTTTGTCCTTGTATGTTTAATAATTCTCTTTAAAAAGTGTGATTATTCATGAAAAAGTGTGTCACGCCATACGATATTGCTTTTTAATTAGATTGGAAAGATATCCTCTCAATTAGGTATTGTTACTACACCACCAAAAACAATTGGCTAGCAAGTGATTCTTCAAGAGCAAGAGGAAAATAAAATAAAAAGAGGAGACGAAGAAGAGTGAGTTATAATTATAATTCACTCCTCATTGGGTTCTTTGTAACAAAGCATAACATTCTATTATTTGCATATATCAACAATTGATGTAAAATAGTTAGCTTCTGAAAAAGCAAAACAAAGTGGGTTGCTAATATTTATAACAGATGCATCACTCCTTAATAGATAACGGGTAATGTAGTTATCTAAAAGAAACAATTAGATACGGTAAATCGGATACGATAGAGTATAGACCATACAGTACCTGAAATCCTCAACATGGAATCCAAAGTAGATAACAGTGCTGTTTATTCTGAATTTTTGCAGCTCCTTAAAACTATAAATAGTCCTGGATCTGCTCTCTCCATGTAATTCAAGTACAATTCAACTTACCACTCTCTGAAAAATATTAACATTGAAAGCTGTCTCTATCTTTTACTGTATCACTTTGATCGGTCTAGCTATGGCTGATATAACTGACCCTCTTTACAAAATTCGACATGCCAAGAGATTTGAGTGCATGGACCTTGATTGTGGAGTAGAAGATTGCGATGGAGATTGGATTATGTGTGACGAATAAGATGGAGCGTAATGTAAGTATGCCAAATTTGCTTCACTCACTCCACTAATTATTATATACTAATTCTAGTATGTATGCTCAATATTTGTTTAGTCACTAGTAATAAAGGCGATTTCTTAGATATCAAGAGTACATTTTGGAGGTTGATATCATATAATCTAACGGAAATATTATGTATAATAATGTACCAGTCAGTTATCCTCAAGGAAAATACTAGGATACCATCCAATTGTAAAAATGAATAAGAAAATCTCTTACATGCATATACGGAATATTGTCGTAAATTGAGAGGGCAGAGGCTTCTGGTAGTGAGAAGACCTAGCTGTTAAAATTAGTGTAACCTGAGCTGGAGATTACTTATAATACAAAACCGGGATCATTACAATAAGCTTTCTTATCAGCAATGTCCAGAGAACTTCTAGCCTATCTATATTCTCTGTATCACCATTCAGCGATAGTCGGATTCAGGGTTCTGGAAGTCGATACAAGAGATAAGAAAGTAGCTCACATGGAATAATGCTACTTATCAATATGTTACAATGAAAATTATAAGAACTGTAGAAAATAGGTATTAGAAGTATATAATATGAATGCAACCGTGGTTTCCCGGTAGATATTTGCGAAATCTGGAATATTGACTCTTCGGTACATAAACATAACGTTGAATAAAGATATACAACAATCTGATATTGTGGAAGCATTCCTTTAGAAATTAAAACCTGCAAAATGGCTTACCGCTAATAAAATAGTAACGGGAATAAAGTTAGATAAGGTTATTTCTTTAACTTGGGGTTTCTACTTGTGTGTGATTCATAGTTATTTGATTCTCCCTCATATCAACTGCAAACGTACCGTTTTATATCTTATCTTATTATATAAGAGAAAATGTAAATGAGGTGATAGATGAATCCGGAAGGGAATCTTGAGGTATTGATACTAGGAGACCATGCTTGAAGAATTCCAAAAACTTCAGCTTCACGAAATGCAAATGGAGGCATAACTACAAGGCAATGTTGACAAGTATTTTCACTATTGTATCCATTCTAGGTAAGAATAATTAGCAAAGTTAATCCAATAATATCTTTCATCGTTATTAGTGCATGATTAACCGTCTGTTTAACTCCTTGGCTCTAAAAAAGAAAAAGAGGTCAGGAACCAAAAATGTTAGTACAAGTTTTGTTGTATTAATATTTTTGATGCAAGTCTGAGAGCACCTTTACTATATAGCAGAATGTTAAGATGATCCACCAAAGTTGTAGTAGATTCTTTTTTTCGAGTAGTTATAACATCTACCCTGGAGGCACGAAATATTTTGCTTCTAAGATTCAACATGATGGGAAGCATTTCATTCACTCTAATTTGAAATCAGCCTTTGATGATAAACACTGTTATTGGAGCTTAGGATCCATTTGATCGAAATCAGTACATATACCGAAGTTGAATATGAATATAAATAAATCAATATTTTTAGATATGCAGTTAAATACAATTTGGCTCGCTGGTTTCTGTCTGGCTCTTTGAATGATAGTCTTTAAGCTTGATCCGAAGACATAGAGGGTTTATTGTAACTTTGTTACATAATATCTACTAGAAGTCACGATCTTTTATTAGATAATTAGGATTGATAGCTGAGTAATATCACAACACTCGTACTAAATAGTTAATAGGAATGTAGGAAATGCAGCATATATATTAGGCTCTAGAATTCTGAACTTCATGAATGATTTCATACTGAATCAGATTGAATTGAAATATAAATGCTAAATATTGTTGAAATTTTATTTTTGTCAGCCAACTGATTTAGTCAAATGGGTTGAAGTAACAAAGCCTAGAGTATCTGTAAATTAAGGAAAGAATATCTGTTATTGCCGGGCTCTGACTCAGATGGGCTAGTTTCCTGCCTGCCAATTTGAACCGTCGATCTGTAATTTTTTAATGTCTAAGGATAAAATTAAGCGATATAGATAAGCGTAAAGCCGTGCTGAATGCAATAAGTTAACTTTAAGTTAGTTACCGTAATAAACCAGTGTTAATAGTAGAGGATCCTCTATGTCAGAAATTACTTGGTAAATATGCGTAAGATCAATCACCGTAATTGGAGATGTCAACCAGTTTACTGGGACCTAATAAACCTTGGTGTTAGTCGTCTAGCAAAAGATCCAAAAAATGCAACAATGTGTTGACTGGAAGCACACATTAACATAAGTACGAACTATTCATCTCTACTTCTGTATCCCCCGAACATTTTGGTTTTTAGATGAAAAAAAGACTACTATAACATTTAAGACTATATAATAACGTTACTGTAACTCTGTAACATAGATATAGATAGATATGTACGTATGTAATATTAAACTGGTGTGGTTTCCGAAATATTAAGTGCAGGCAATGGATAAAATTTTCATCTACCTTCTTTAGATTCTTTCATAGCTGTTCTAACTTTCGGAAGTGTCCTGATAAATTTTAGCTTGTCGCGAAATTCTTCTACATAATCTAATGCTACATTTTGCTTATTAATAGCTTCAATTAACTCCCTTCACGATAGTACCTCTTCTCGCTTTCACCGCCTCTTAGATAACCTTTTAACCAAATCTAGCATTTAAACTTATAACACAGCTGACCTTTAATAGTCTCAAACCACCCTTTCCAAGCTTCACGAACTGTACACAGCAAATCTCTAATAAATCCATCAAATTTATCTTCTAATTCGAATTCCTGATCAATTCCTCCGGCATCTGGCTCTGACGTTGGCGGTAGCTGTGGTCTGTTAGGTCTTGTAGTTGCCAGACAAATAGTAATAGTGGCAGTGGTAGATCAACACTGTTAGAAATATATTCCGGATCTGTGTGACCAGAATTTTTAGATCTCATATATGCTGTTCTCGAGATATGAATGTTCAGATCAGCGCTTGTAGCTGGATTTGGATGTCCAGTGACCTGAGCGACTTAGATGATAGCAGGCAACTGTTCAATGATTTTGTCACTTAGTGAATTTTGACGAAAGCATTAGTATACACATCCTGTAATGAGTCTATTTTAAATATACAGTAATAACTATTCTATAACTAATGTTAAGAACTGCTACTTACCGTTTATCTCAGCTATTTTGGTATATACAGTAATATCTATTCTATAACTAACGTTAAGAACTACTACTTACCTTTTATCTCATCTATTTTTGTATATAATTATTTTTTTTTTAAAAAAAACGACATAGAGAATACAAAGCATTATAAATAGCTATTGTTTTAAAAAATAATTGCCAATGTCAAAACGTCTGTAGCCTATCAAGAATTCTTACTCAGTCGAGTCCGATTCTGTGTTTCATCTGCACTTACTAAGTCTGATTTAGACCGTCTCTTGCGTGACACTGCCGAAGTTGGAGATGCTTTGTGTCTTAAGATGAGCCAAGAAGTATCAAAGAAAACTGGAAAGCCTTTTATGGAGCAGTTCGAATCTTTCCTTCCTACTTTGGTTGAACTGTAGACCATTTGGAGGGCAATCTAGAGCTGCTAGCTTTCTTAGTCTCGGTTGATCCAGGAAAGAAAACAATGGCCCAAATTCCCACTCCCAAAAAGTAAGGTTACAGCAAAAGTTTTGTATTTAGGTTATGAAAGAGTAGCAAGAACTTTGGTACAAGACTGAAAACCTCAGCAAGTGGTACTAAATATGGTCTTTGGAGATTTAACTAAAATTGAAACACATAGACTTAACATCTATTTGGGAGACTCAAATTTGGGATTGACTAAATTTCCAAGCAAGAGTACCAGCTTATGAAACCATGACTGATTATTTTTATGAATAATTTAGGCTCATTTGATTATATCTATTGGTTTATATGATGTAGATCATAAGGTCAGTTGAGTTTCAACATCAATTACCACAAATGATCATTATCAGGAAGCTAGAAGCTGTTATATGTGACAAAGCAGTAGTAGATAGTTCAGTCAAGAGATATCTTAGTAGTGGTTTCAATATAAATTTTAGCAGATAAATATTTTTTATGCCAAGAAATATCATCTTATTTATTCACTAATGTTATATAAACGCGGAACTCCTAGGGCTTATGTCGGATCGGACATATCTTGCATAAATCTACAAGATAAACCGGTCTCTACTTTTTACCGCTATAAAAGATATATCACACCAAATAATCATCAACTCCGGAATACTAAATATCTATATAAAGACTATAAATGCCCTTACTCAGGATTTATTTCTTTTCCATTTCCTATACACCTATAACAGTAATCCATGAGTCACTTATACAGAGCCAATCTCTCACATGCAAGGAACAGTGGAAAATTAGCCGCGTTGATCACCTAGACTGGTTGGGCCAACAAAAAATATGATAAGAGCCGTTTAATTCGCACTAGATAAGTAACGTAACGCCCTTGGGCTCATTAAGTCGCACAAGAAGATCTGTTAAATAGCACGTCCTTGAAAGCCTTAAGAGAGGACTAAATTCCGTATCATTGGAATATCTGGGTTAGTTAATCAACAGACGAATAACATTTGGTACCTAAAGGAGGGCGGGTCAAACGTTCAAAGCTCGTACGATTTATTGAAACCTCAGACTCGTATGGCTAGGTGACCAACTGCTAGATCTATAATAATGACTTTTAAAGAATCTATTTTCAAGGATCTTCAGCGACATAGATGGCATATAGGGCTAGTACTACTATCAGTAGTGGTAGTGCTATGGGTTGCTTCAGGATTCATGGTGAATGTAAGTACTGATAAACGGAGAATATAAAATTTGAAAGTGGGGACTAACTGATCTCAAGGCCATGTCAAACGAATACAGTAAACCATATTTCATAACATATATTAATACTGCGACTTTTGTTTTATATTTGACTCCTACAGTTATGAAATATCTTAAAGAGAAACATGCGGGTCAAAATGGGTCTGGAGAAAGATTACTTAGCAGAAGTCCGTCTTATGAGAGTAATATGAATATCAACGATGAAGCTGGTACTAGTGAATCCGGATCACCTGGACAAACCAAAAGTGATTCAAATTTTACAGTTAAAGAGATTGCAGTTCTCAGTTCACAATTCTCAGTTCTGTGGTTTGTATCAAATTTATTGAATAATGCCAGTTATGTATACACAAGTGTAGCCAGTGCTACTATCATCTCATGCACTTCAAGTTTTTTTACATTAATTATTGGTAGCATTTTCGGAATTGAGAAATTCACTTGGCATAAAGTGGGCGCTCTTTTTATGAGCATATTAGGTTTAATATTTGTGTCTTCCGCCGATAGTTCATCCGAATCATCTCCTCCAAATGCTATATTGGGTAATGTATTTGCATTAGGAAGTGCTTTTCTATATGGTGTGTATACGACATTATTAAAGTACAGGATTGGAGATGAGTCTCGAATTGACACAAAGATGTTTTTCGGGTTTGTTGGTCTGTTCAATATCATTGCATTATGGCCTATGCTAGTTGTATTGAATAGTACAGGGCTTGAGCCTTTTGGTCTACCTCAAAGTTCTAGAGTGTGGGGTTTATTATTAGCAAATGGTGCTTCGATTTTAATTTCAGATTTTTGCTGGGTCTTAGCAATGCTTATGACGTCTCCATTGGTTGTGACGGTGGGTCTCAGTGCTACTATTCCATTGTCGATGCTTGGTGAACTCTATATTAACGATCGACTAGCGCCTATCATCTATTATGTTGGTGCTGCTCTTGTATGCTGGTCTTTCTTCGTTGTAAATAGAGAAGAAGAATCCGAAGTCATTGAAACTCCCAGTACCTTGGAATCAAGTCACGAAGCATGAATTTTTCTTTCTTTTCTATAATAGATCTATATGTATATGTTTTTTTTTTTTTTTGCATTCACTTTTTTCATTTTTAATTAATAGTATGTTAGAAAATAGAGGTATATTTTTATAATATTAAAATATGTATTTATATGTATATATATATATATATATTCCATGACATGGTATGGTATGGTATGATTACCACAACTTGGTAAGACCTGACCAGTCACTATTCTTTCTTCGTTGCCAATAGTTTTCCTTTCCAGGTTTAAGCATAAAGAACCCGTTAGGGCTAGACTCGGAGAAAAATACTGGGGTCCAAGTCTGTTCTGCTTCTTCCATCTCTTTTCTTCGCTGTCTTTGTCTCTCTTCCAGATCCAATTTACAAGTCTCTGCATTGTCAACATCCCCCTTTTCATACATTTGTTGATCTGGTCTTAATCTACTATCAGTAGGAGCCATGTTATCTTTTTCAATACTAGTAATTTCATTTAGACTAGCTGCAAACTCAGTAAAACCATACTTCTTTTGAGCCTTAGGTACTAAATTACCAACCTTCCATACATTAGTTTTCTTACCATTTGGTCCAACAGCAAATATTTCTTCAGTCCATTTTCCATGATATGTAGTACCATACTCTTTACCTGCCAAATCGGTAGCCGTTATACTAAGTTCTTCACTTCTTCCTGAGAACATACCACCTTGTTTAAACTCAATAGTAGCAGTAACTCTTTGTGATGATTGAACTGTAACAGATCCTACAGGTTCAATATATTTCTCACCAGCAATGATATTTCTTAAAAAAGTGGGAGGCTGTAGGTATTCAAATATTTCTCCAGTTTGAGTGAATGTAATACGAACTGGACCACTGTCAGTCAACTCATAAGTTTTACCCCAGTACTTTTGATGAGGTCTTGCAGTATAATGTATAGTCCATTCAGAAGATTCAATTTGTAAGGCCATGATAGGAGGTCTATGAGAAACCTTCTCTGCTATTAGTCGAAATCCTTTATCTTCTCTTACAAGTTCATAAGTTTCACCAAGCAAAGGATTGAAAGGCTTTCTCATAGCTCTTTCTTTCGATCGCTGGCCAGATAAGTACGAAACAGCAAATGTAGCTACTAATAAAGCCTTTTCGCTAGGATCAGTAGTTTTGGGGACTCGATCGAGAATTTCAGAATATTCAACGATTTCGGAAAGTCTTTCTAACACAGTAAGTGGCTCATTGGAAGTAACAGGCATAGCAATAGACGTTAAATCCTTACCGACGTTCTTTCTAAGAAGACCAATAAGACTTGGAGGAGTACTGACACATTCGGGGATATCTTTTCTTCTAGGTACAGGAGCAGTGGGAAGAGGATACAAATCTTTTTCACCTTCTTCTTCAATAGCAGCAGTAGAAACAAGGCTCTGTCTAATGCCAGTAGCAGCAGCAGGCTTGGGGCTAGCAGCTCGATTGACAACATCATCATCACTAGTATCATCATCCTCATCTTCTTCAACAACAGCATTACCACTGCTTCTCCTATCACTTTCGCTGTCATAGTTTACATAGAGTACACCGGCATCTAAATGATCAGGTGCATCAAAGAATTGATCATCAGACAAAATACTAGCAGCATCAAAAGAACGTCTACCACTTCCTAATGGGCCATCGGCATCATCCTTCTTTTCAAGTAGAAGCTTGAATTCAGATAGAACGCTAGTAAGTTGGTTTACAATATCATGATTACTAGGAGCCGATTCTTCAGACAAATGAGATTGAGCAAGAGCTGTTGTGGATTCCAATCGTTCAACTAAAGATTTTACACTAACCCATAAAGAGTCTTCATTAGCAGAATTATTAAGTACTTGGCCAGGGGTTCGAAGGATAGAATTTCGATTTCCACCAGATAGTAAAGAAGTCAAATCACTATGTTGACCCACCAAAGCAGCAGCATTGGTAGTATCAGCACCAGCTTTACTAAGAGAATCAAGTTCAGCAACCCAAGCCTTGAAATCAACATCACTTAGAGCTTTGAGGTTCCATACTTCCATTCCGGAATCAATAACAATCTCTCTGGTTTGGGGGATGGCAGTAATGGCACATAGTTTGATAGGCATACTACCTCTCAAGAAAGAAGCATTTTGTCTTAGGTAGTAGTTTAACAAGCCATATTTTCTATCCAAACTAAAGTGACGACGGGCATAACCTTGTAACTTCTTTCTCTTCTTCTTTAAGATAGGACCGGTCATATATCGATCATTGCTGACCCAGCTGGGTCCTTTAACTCCTAAAGCGATGTCTGCAGAAACAGCGCTTTCTCCTACAGTAGAAGCACCAGTGATAGATCGACTTCTAATAGCAGGTTTGTTCGGGCTAGTACTTCCAACTGGAGCTGCAGAACTAGGCCCATTTAGAACAGTTGATGTAGAAGAAGAAGATCTACCAGGAATTGGAACACTGCTAGCTACTGAGCCACGTGCATTCGTTGGTGAAGGAGCAGAAGCAACAAAACTGCTATTTCTGGAAACATCGGTATCAATACCAAGGAATGCAACTTGTTGACTGAAAAGCACAGTTTTGGCGGTTGTTTTGGAAAAGGTATTATCGAATACTAAAGCATACATTCCACCAGAATTGGCATCAACAACTTGGTAGGTACCTTCTAGTAGCTCTCCTGGCTCACATCGACCATGCCAAAGCACTTTTTCAAGTCCAGAGTTTAATAACTTTTCATCTAAAGTAGATCCAGCAGCTGAAGAGACCGATTTCCTCGATCCGCCATTAGTAGTGGTATCATTTGGGTTTCCAGAGTGTTTGTATAGACCAAAATTGATGGACTTTTTGGTAGGACGCACCTGCCAAGTAATGGTACTTGATAGAGGCGCATTGACCCACTTGATTAGGAATGATTTAGAATGGATTTCCAGAGTCTCCATTATGGATATCTAAAGACTTTAACAGTAGTCAATGGATACAAGTTTTAAACAACCAATGGTAACTCAAATAGTCAAGTTTTGCCAATTGAGTACACTGTATGCTCTTGTTTACGTCACGATTAATATTGAACAGCGTATAATCCTTCAGAATAGACAATTAATTTGTAAAAAAAATCTTGAGTTTTCCTTGACCAAGATATGAAGATTTAGTTTCTAGAAAGAGTGCAAAAGTGTTCAGACCACTGCTGATCAGAGATACTCAGAATTTCTGGCACAGTGGATGTATAATAATGATATATATGTGTATACATACAGTTATTTAACTCAGATTGTTTGCAGCACAGATGTCTGGATTGTGGGTTATGTTTTTTAGCACAGTGCCAAAATTGGGATTCATCTTTATAGACCAGCCTCGGTAAGACCCAGGTCCAACGCGGGGGATAGGCAAGGCGTAGATCGTTTTGTCCCTAAATAGCACCAATTTAGACCGAATTAATTAGGACTTTGGAGGTGATGAACTCTGTGATTACCGAGAAACAGATGGTAAATCCAAGCGTCCAGTGGGCTAACTGTAGCTGAAACCATCTTTGAGTAACTTTTTGTTAATACTGACAGGGCTGGATGATCGAATATGGCAGCAGCACTTCCAACCCCACATTGACACAAATTGTAAAAAAATAAAAAAAATAAAATATATAGCTTGAAATTATCGTGATGCTCACAGGAAGCTTCCAGGTCTGGTCTAGTTTTTATGATTCCTGCTCTTTGTGTAGGTTGGATTGGACTTTTTGTAGTCTTTGCTCGATGACTTTTAAGGATGCAACAATTGTAGTGAGCTTTTTTTGAGTTTGTTGAATTTTAGACATTGTTGGGCCAAGTTCGGGTGGTTCGGATTGTTCTTGGTATTGTTGTAATTCTAGGTAGTTAGTATTAAAAGAAAGTCAATGAATAGCACAGCAATAGAAATAGTCAATAGAAATTGTAACTTAATAGTTATTTTGTTGTTAACTTTGGTTTCATCCATATGATATTTTGAAAATGTATTTTCAACATTTGCTACGCCAATACTGAAGACAGACAGCCAAGCATAAGACTAGATATAAAGCCAATAAGTCAATAAATCAATAAGCCAATAAAGCTACTACTCAGAATAATTCAACAGAACAGGATTAAACAAACCTCTAAAGAATATATGATAACATACTAAATCTTTGGATCTTCGTACCTCTATGTATAAAAGGATTGATAAAAGAAATACATGGTTACTTACTCTTTTGGATGAAATCTAGCTGCTCAGCTAGCGCGACCTGCGAGTCTTGCAAAGTTTCTAACTTTTGATTCGTAAGATCTACAGCCGGAGCCAGCAAAGATTGTACAGTCAATTTCACTGAATCATATTCAGGGTCTGACATTTCCTTATGTGTCGTAGTTTAATTAATAAAATGATTAATCTTAGAGGAGCAAACTTTCACCTTTGCTCTTAGTAGATATAAATATAAGTTACAGTAGTGCGGGTGCGCGCGTTAAAATGAATTCACGTGATATTCCTAACACAGCCGTGTGCATTAACTCCGCTCTGGAGGGCCTATTAATATTGAGATTGGAATAAAACTTGAACAGTAACAGTTAGTATAATACTATTATAACGCTTTCCCTTATTATTATTATTATTATTTTGCGTACTATATGTTTAGTTGATATTGAACATGGTTTTAAAACGTGGGCAATATTATATGGTTCAATGTGGTTTAGGATACAATTCCTTTTAACACTTATTTGAAATTTTAAACCTGTGTGATACATGTTAGAATAGCAGTGGAGTTTCATAATCCAACAAATTTGGTAGATTCTAATAATAAATTACAATAATAGTTTAATTATCAAATTAACAAGAGTACTAAGAAATACTAAAAAGTCTCAAGAACTTAAGAATCTAATATTTACCAAATTCAAAACTCTTGACTCAAGTTCAATCATGCTGAATTTTGATACAGGATCAGAGCTTTTTATCTAGTAATATCTAATAAGCAAACTACTCATTTTAAGATTTATAGAATGATCACAGTAACTTGTCTAAAACAAAAAAAAAAAAAAAAAATAACAATCTTAATCTATATTTTAACTAACAAATAAAATAACTTCAAATTAAATCAACATAATTAGCAGGGAAAATACCTTCCTTACCATTTACAGAACCAGTCCACCAATCATTCTTAGATTCACTTCTCTTAACAATAGTAACAACATCACCCTTGGCAAAAGATAAATCTCCAGACTGCTCTCCTTCAAACTTATACAGAGCAATGGCCTTTTCTCCACTCCGAGCTGCTGAAGATGGCTTTTCAGGAGGTGGAGGAGCTTGTCGTCTTTTCTCATAATTATCTCCACCACCATTTCGTGATGAATACTGTTCATCCTCATACTCATTGTATCTAGATCTACCGGATCCATTCGATCGGTTAGGGTTGTCAGAGTAGGTAGACTTGAAGTTGGCTCTTTGGAAATCTCTTCTCAAGTCTTCAACTTCATCACCATAATCACCTCTACCACTTCTAGTACTTCTACTACCAGGAGGATCTCGTCTACTGGCATTTCGACCAAAACTTGAACCGCCTCCTCGTCTTTCACTTTGAGGACTGTCATACAAATCATCCTGCCAACTAGATCCTCCATTATTTGTAGAATGTCGGCCTAAAGGTCGCTCATAATCATAATCTGGAGATCTTCTGGAACCACGGCCTGCACTATATCCATTACCTCTTCTAGCAGAAGACCTAGTGTCCTCATAAACATCATCGTCGTAATCGTCATAGTCGTCGTAATTATTACGTCGGCCTCCTCTGGCACCAGATCCTCTGAAACTACTACTAGAATCAGAAAAGTCATCAGGAATATCGTCATAAAAGTGATCATCATAAAAGTCGCCTTCGTGGTTGAAAGCTCTGGATTCCAAGATTCTCAATAAAGAATCAGTCTCTGGAGGAGGCTCTACTCTACCGGATAGAATCTGCTTGGCAGTACAGTTATTGCCATAGAATTTTCGGTTGGCTTCTCTTCTTTCCACTAATAATGAACCTTCTAGAGAAACACCTGCAAACAATCCCTTAGTTTTGGAATAAGCAAAAATAGCGGCAACATTTCGAACTGATGCCGAACCAGCTGCTTCGACATTTCGTCCTAGAGGACCAGCAGCCAAAGAAGCATTACCTCCTAAAGTGATAGAACCCGCTTGAGCAAAAGTCTCTACTGCAGCTTGAGTATTTAAAATAAATACGAAATCAGTCAATTCAGCACCAATTTGTCCTCCAACACCTGCACCAGCTGTGACAATGGCAGAAGGTGCAGACCATCCACCATCTGGTAATCGGGCAACAATGACACCAGAACCAGCTCTTCCGGAAAATAAGAAACCAGCTTTAAGAACGGTAATAATGGCTAAACCTTTAGCATTTTTTAAAACATGAGAAGGAATCACTTGGTCTTGGCCTAAAATTTGGTTAGGCTTAACAAAGGATGCAAGAACCTTTGCTGCTTTTCTAGAAGATCTGTTAATTTCTGACTAAAAAAAAAAAAAAGAAAAACTTTTTTTAAAAAAAACTTACTTTGATTCTTTACCAAGACTTCTAGGAATTGGATTATTAATTCCCATTATGACTTAAAATTCTTCGATTTAAGAACAAAAACCTTCTTTCTCTTTCTTTTCCGTTGACTAACCGACCCAACTTAGAATTTCCAACAAAGCAAATTAAAGCGGTTCGCCAATTATAGATAAGAAAATAACTAATGAAAAATAATTTAAAACTAGCAAGACCCAAATGCTTGACCCAATAAAACAAATTAGAAATTAATGGACTTGAATAAGCAAACCCCAATAATTCTGTATGACGGAAAGAATGGTGGTTGTGATAATCTGGACATTTGCCCCGACCACTGCAATGGCTATTTGTACCATGGGGTGCTGTCGGACGGACAAATTTTAATGGGGGTGGCCGGTTAGCCTCAGGGCCTATGATAGATTTCGGATCCTATTGAGATTTCGGCTCACTAGATTTTAGCACTGTGCTAGACTTTGGAGCGGGCAAACAATAACCTGTTAGCCAAGCCGGCGCAGCTTTAGCCATTTTGGTACTGGCCTGATCCCACTTGCAAATGACCACTTTTACTACACATTTTACCTATTTTAATCCTACTACACCATTTAATACCCTAACCCATCGGAGTTTTCAAGTCCAAGCCTTACTCTCTACTATACTGTCATATGTTATTGTCAAATAGATTTGAAACTTTGTAATATAAAAATGTTACCATCTAAATCAATTGATTACTTGTATATTCCTGTACTAATATAGTTGTATAATATTGAGTTTATACATGATGAGTGCCATGTTTCAGTGGTATTAGTGAAGCACTTTGTTAAATACTTCGTATTGTCTTAAAACAGCGTCCCGGTATTTCCGACCAGCATATCACTCCCCCAGCGTCAAATTGCAGAGTACTACTGGGGAACCGCTTCTTTTTGAAAAAAAGGAGCAAAAACTTTTTGGTGAATTCTGCTTCGCAGAGTATTTTCCCAGATACGTTGGTAAGGTTCACATTCATCTATCTGGGGAGTCTAGAACCTGATTACATGTGTCGCTGTAATGTCGCCGTAAACTGATGATTAAAGTTGACTGTTAATATTGGGACTGGGCTGCCAATTACGGGGCGGATTTTATCTCCTAACCGCTATCAAGCAGAAACCATCAAACTGTAACACTGGTGCTACTATGTGAAGCAGTAAATTAACGTTAACGTTAATCTACTATTACCTGTATTAACTCCACTACTAAGATAATCATAGGTCCTTAATATACCATGATGTCTAGTACTAAAAACAGCTCAAATACAGAATTCCATTATTTCTACTTTCAAAATGCCCTCAATTTAGATGCCATAATTTAATGCAGCTACTAGATCTGTTGAAAAATTAACAATCTGAAATATTTGTGTTGGTGTGTAATTTCATATCAATTTATTTGCACAGATCAAGTGGTGATTCGCAAGAGAACAACATTCTATTATATTAAAAATCTATACAGATTTCCAAGTGGTTTCGCTCTCAATACAGCGTGGTTGGTTCAATGTTGACTTCATATTACCTATTCGCTGGTTAATCTCCCAGTGGTTACAGCGACTTCGTCATTATGGTCAACAGTTAACGTTAATGTTACCTGTTGCTTAGACAATGGTCTATGAATACAATAAACCAGACCAGAAACTTAGTCTAATTATGATTGAATCATCAGTGTTTATAAATATGAGTTCTTTTTTTTTTCTTTGTTTTACTCCTCTTTTGTTAGTACTAATTATAAACGGCCAAAGTTATGAGTTAATGTTAGCCTTCGCTGTTCTAGCCGACATGCACTCCTGTCTATAGCATTAATAGTGTTAACCAAGCCTTTTGCCTCTGCTTCTGCTTCTGCCTTCCTCATCTATGGTAACTATTACATGACATGAAGTCCTATGCGCCCAGTATGATGTAACAGTCCTGCGATTACTAAAAGTTATTAAGAGAGGCGCGGGCAGTTGATAAGTACTCAGTTCACCGAGAGCACATCATCAATCCACACTGACCAGCATTTGCCAATGGATTAGCCAACGCTCAGACCAGTGAAACAACTGCTCTGCCCTAAAGTTAAGCAGTTTAAAATTTTAGATGCTCTTCTACATTAATTTAAATTGGATTGAGGAGGTTACAGGCAGGCTGCATCCTGAGACATCTGCAGAGGACGTGAAATCATTGCACTGCAACTTTACAGAGGTAATTTTACGATCTTCGTCATGAATAAAAAAATTAAATTAAAAAAATCTGAAAAAAAAAGACTGAAGAAAACAAAATAAAATACTAAGAAATAAAAACAAAAGGAAAAGAAATTAATGAATGCCATTGGTTTAATTTCTTGTTATAATCGACAAGATCTATTCCTTATTGAGTGACGTCGCATCTACTCGGCACAGCAAATTATTATATTCTTTGCTATTGTGCTGCTTCAAATGTTCCAACTATAAGTAAGTACGGAACAATGTAAAAGAACCTACCTGAGTAGAACAGTCCAAAACTACCTATTTGAATTACGATTTCACTTAGAGCAGCTAACTATTTAAATACATCTCGGATAAATTCGAAACTCATTGTACTGTATCGGAAATTCCTGATCGCTTAGGCGTAACCTATTACTAGTTAAAACGGGCCTTCCGGCAGATGTCGGTACATCCCTCATTATAGAGGTTGACGCATCCTTAACTAAAATCCTGAGTCCGGTAGTTCCTACTGGGCAGGTTCTACAGCTTAACGGCACTGGCTGTCTTAACATTAACAGTATGTAGCTTGTTACCTTGTAACGGGGTTAAAAAGAGCCTTGCCCTTGTGCAGATTGTACGCTGTTTGCGTTCACACTGGCTGTTATCTTACTATTTGGCATTTCCTTTTTTTTTTCTCCCTCTTTCCTGTCATCCAGTTTACCAGTTGATCATTAAGTTTGCATTCCACCCAATTAATTGTCTTTTCTCAAGAGTGGATACTTAAAGTTTAAGGTATTTCTATTGGACTTTTTGTTTTTCTGTCTAACATCCGTCGTTTCCTTGCAAGTCTTTGTCCAGGTGGTGAATGCAGCAGCCGTCTAATGTCGTCCTTCTCTGCTCGATGTCTACTTAGAGCTGGCAGTTTTAAACCCTGTTCGGGTTTAATTGGTCAAACTTCACGACAATTGCGACCTTTTACCTTTGTTGGTGCTCTTCATACCTCTTCCAATTCAAATGTTTTTATTGGCCGGAATGTACAATTAGTTTTGTCGCCTTTGAAACATCATCCTTCTGCTAAGTCCGATATCTTCAAGTCGTCTCTGCCATGCTTTAGATACATGTCTTCAGGTTCCGAGTCTGGACCCAATGGTGCTGCCAAAGAATCGACTGCTACTTCCATCAAAGCTGCTAAAGATTCCAAGAAGGCTGTTAAAAAGGAAAAAATCCGTACTTTTATCGGCAAGTCTTTTTTGTTGAAGAGCTTTTTGTATACTTCATTTGCAATTGGTTTATTGGTGTCTGTTATTGGTACTTCGCTATTGGCATTCTTCATTTATGATGCAACTACTTATCAAAAGGGTGATGTCTGTGAAGTATCTGTTTCCCAACTTGCTTTAAACCCTGTTAGAGGAGGTCCCAAGAACTTACCCATTTGTTATACCTACCTTGATAGTGAGGAATCTGAATATAAGGCGAATTTGGCTAACAAGCCTAGATTGGTTATTTTGGGTACTGGATGGGGTTCTGTTTCTTTATTAAAGGAGATTGATCCTAATCAATACAATATTACTATTATTTCTCCCACCAATTACTTTTTGTTTACTCCTATGTTACCATCTGCCACGGTTGGAACTTTAGACTTGCAATCTTTAGTTGAGCCTATTCGTCGAATAATCACTGGATTACACGCCCACTTCCTTAGTGGAACTGCCGAAAAGGTATTATTTTCAGAAAGACTAGTTGAAGTCAAGGCTTTTGATAGAGCTACTGGTGAAGAGAGACATTTCTATGTTCCTTATGATAAATTGGTTGTTGGTGTTGGTTCTGTTTCAAATACCCATGGTGTATCTGGTCTTGAATACTGTAACTTCCTAAAGACTGTACAAGACTCACTTGCTATGAGAAGTAGAATTGTGTCCAATCTTGAACAAGCCTGTTTACCAACCACTTCTGAAGAAGAGAGAAAGAGACTCTTGAGTTTTGTTGTTTGTGGAGGTGGCCCTACTGGTGTTGAATTGGCTGCAGAGATCTATGATTTATTAAATGAAGATCTTAGTGAGCAATACCCTAGAGTTATTCGAAATATGGTTTCTGTTCATATTATTCAATCCCGTTCTCATATTCTCAACACATATGACGAGACTATTTCTAAATATGCTGAAGATAGATTTAAGAAAGACCATGTTGATGTAATTGTCAATTCAAGAGTTGACAAGATTCTTCATGATAGGGTTATTTTCTATCAAAAGAACCCCGATGGATCCAAGGTATATCAAGAACTACCATTTGGTTTATGTGTTTGGTCAACTGGTGTTGATCAAGCCCCTATCACCAAGACTATTACCACTGATTTGGGCCATGACTTCCAAAAGAACAAAAGAGCTATCGAGACTGATTCTCACTTGCGAGTCATTGGTGCTCCTTTAGGTGATGTTTATGCTATTGGTGACTGTTGTACTATTCGTACCGATATTGTTGAGGACTTGAAGAGTTTATTGCGACACCATGTTTTGGGACGAAGAAGATTCAGCTTGACTGGAGAAAATAGAATTTCTGACGAAGAGTTGCAGTCTATTAGTATTACTTACTCAGAATTAGAAGAATTGATCAATGTTATCAAAAAGAAGTATCCACAAACCAATGAGCATTTGGGTAAAGTCAAATCGTTGTTTGAACAATTTGATTTGGATAGAAGTGGTACTTTAAGTTTAGATGAATTATCTAATTTATTGCATGCTATTGATAAAAAGATCACCTCCTTACCTGCCACTGCCCAAAGAGCTGCTCAACAAGGGGAATACCTTGGTAAGAAATTGAATAAGATTGCTAAAGCTGTCGATACTCTACAGATGAATGATATTATTGATGGAGATGTCGATGATGCTGTTTATAAGCCATTTGTTTACAGACACTTGGGTTCTTTAGCATATATTTCTAATGCTGCTGTATTCGATTTCAATGGAAAGGGCTATATTGGTGGTTTGATTGCTATGTATTTATGGAGAGGTGTTTACTTTGCCGAGTCTGTCTCTTTCAGAACCAGAGCTCTAATGTTTATGGGCTGGCTCAAAAGAGGTTTATTTGGCCGGGATTTATCGGAGATCAGCGAATATTAATTTAATAGATAAACATGTATGAATAGATGAAACATAAATTATGATGATTATTATTTTTCTTTTTTTTTTTTCTTGTCCGTAGGAACACGATGTATAAATAGTTATGTAATGGCCACAGCGAAATGCGTGTAGGCGGCTCTGCCGGTCAGCCAATAGATTAGATTATCAGATTGGAATACCTAAAAAGGAAAAAAAAAACTTTTTCATCTAATCAGATCAATCAATCAAAATAAACGGGAAAAAGGTTAATTAAGACGTTAGATAATCTAGAAATTACTATTACTATCATTATTTTATTGAATAAAGAAGAACTAAAAAATTCGTATGCTGATTTTTAACAAAAATAAATTCATAAATATATATTATATGTAATAAATAGGATTACACTGTACTCGTTAATCCGATGGCTCGTTCATATTTTGTAGTTGTTGGTTACAAGCCTCTATTAATCGTTCGGCCTCTGCCAACCTTCTTTTATGCTTTGCAAGCTTTTCTTCTAGCTTTTGACGCTTTGATAATAAATATTCTTTAGCTTGGGATGCAGATAACATTTCCAATAACGAGTCTTCAGACTTTGCGCTTGAACTCGATTGAACTACTTTTGATGAAGGAGAAGATGAAGGAACTTCACTAAGTTTAGGAGATGAACCATCAGACTTAGGGATTTCATCTGTGTTTAGAATAGATGCAATTCGTAAAGATCTTTCATCATCAGAAATCTTTCTCTTATGGCCAGTAAGTTGAGAAATTCCTGGTAGTTTGTTTGACTCTTCTCCTTGAGCTTTTTCTCTGAATGCATGAGTGAAATCAATTGGAGGAGGAACGTAAGTATCCTTATTCACAATTGAACCCTCTTCAACAGATCTGTAAATAGCAGGAGAAGAGCTAGGGCTCTCGCTGGTCTCATCCGAGGACGAAGACATTTTTGGTTTAGCTAAGGTAGCACAAGAAGTAGAAACTAGTGGTGCAAGAATGGTGCCAGCAGTTGAGCCCGAACCAGTACTAGGATTGCCGCTAGTCAGGCTATTACTGCTAGGAGCTCGAATAACGGGGTTGGGTAACATGTAGGCAGAATTGGTAATAGGTGGTAAGACAACCGAATCATCTTTTTCGGAGGGCGATCGAAGCTGAATAGGGTGAGGCGGAAGATGATGTAATGGAGGGGCTCTATGAATATGGCCTGGACTATCAACTATACTGGTCTTGTTAATAGGAGCAAGGTTTGGAGAATGTTGACCATCATTAATAGAAGAATTAGGAGTAGGACCATTATATGACTTTATTATAGTCATTGATGGTTGCTGTTGTTCAGGTAGTTCTGCTTTAGCTGATGCTTGTTGCTGTTGAGAAATCATTCTCTTTCTTCTTTTAATTATACTCTTCTTCATACCGACAGGTCGATGTACTCCATGTAATCTATAATATAATCCACAAGCATTACAAATGGTGTTACCAGCATCATCTCTTCTCCAAAGAGGGGTAATTGTAGTACCACAGTTTTGACATGATATCACCACCGTACCAGAACCATCTTCCCCAATTGATCCATCAGTAGTAGTACCTTTGTCATTAACGTCCATAATAAGAGTTCCATTACGTTGATAATTAGGAGAATTAGCAAATGAATCTTTGATAGTATTACCGGCAAGAGTGGTTTCAGAACCGGGAGGAGAATCAGCTTTTCCTGGGGGTTGTTTAATATTCTGTTGTTTCAAAGCTCTTGAAAGTCGATTATTGTAAGCAGGACATCCTGAACAGGCACTGGAACCACCAGTACCGTTGCAGTGGCCATCTCCTGGACAGGTGCCACCACATCCGTCTTCTGTACTTGCAGGTTCAGCGCCGGTGGAACTAGCCGATGGCGAAGTTTGAGCTACGTAGACAGTGGTAGTTTGAGGAGGACGTTTTAAATGAACAGGACGAGAAGTATTTCTAGCCTTTAAGTAAAGACCACAAGCATTACAGATAGTTTCTCCTCCAGGTCCTCTTCTCCAAAGAGGGGTTCTAGTAGTACCACAGTTGGAACATATTTGTGCCGTTGGTACACTTGATGTCATGGGTGAACTTTGTTGAACAATCTGAATTTTTTGAACTGAACCTTGAGCCGGAGTAGCTGAAAATACCAAAGATGATGAAGAACTTGTGGACGGTGAGCTAACAGTATTAAGTATAGGTTGCTGTCGGCCAGACTGAAATACTTGAGAGGAAGACATAATTGGACTTGTACTAGCAAGCTTCTTTTGGGGCTTATTTTTAGGATTATAAGTTTGTTGCTCATCTAAATTTTGAATAGGAGTCTGACGAGCAGCTCTAATAACTGTAAATGGTGAATAAGCTGAAGTTGACTCAGAAGTTGAAGATGGCAACTGATGTTGCTGTTGACTAGTAACCGGTGGCTGTTGTTGTTGTTGTTGTTGTTGTTGTTGTTGTTCCGGACTTATAGCTTTCCCTAGAGGAGCACCCATAGAGCTGATACTAGGTAGCTTTATAGCTGATATAGGGCCTGTATATCTTGTCGAAGGAGTCGACATATCTGAAGTTGAAGTTATAGAACTTGAAGAAACTGAAGCTGAAGCTTGGCACGAAGAAGACGAAGATTTCAAGGATACTGCTGACAGAGGAGAGCTAGCTACCGTTGAAAGCAATAATAATTCAGACATTCCCTCTTGGAAAGAATTATTTGTTGAAAACAAATTAACCTAAGAAACTAAACTAAACTTTGATTGATGTAACTTGGTTAATCGTCAGTTCTGATTCTCGTTCTGGTAACTATATCAATCTCACTGCCTCCAGTACACGTGATGTTATAGTTATCAGATGATCAATCTAATCTATCGGATAAACAAATAAATTAAAAATATGATATTTGAAAATCAGAATTCTGAGATTAAACCCTTTTAAAAGATCTGATTATTTTACTTATCAACTGGTTCAAAATCAGTCTAGTTGTGAGTTGAGCTGAATTGGCTGACAATTTGCCTCACTCTAAATTTGAGTGGATTAACGTCAGATGTTGAAATTAGATATCCGATACTAAATCACCTCACGCCAAAGAGGGGTCAAAATTCTGAGAAGTCGAGCGTAAATAAAGGAAGCAAATATTCAATAGAACCAGGAATTTCGCATAAAATCCAGCTTACAAAGCCAAACAATGAAGTTGCAAAAGCAGGTACAACTGGTAAAATCGGGTTGTCGTTAAAGACGGAAGTTTGCCGCCAAAATGTCAAAGCACGTAATAAAAGACGCTAAAGTGCCTCAGATTAAGGGGCTTTTTACGACAAAACGGCTGTTTTTACTATGAATAGGGGCAATATGAGATCCAGGTTATTGTACCATGATGATCAAGACACTGATAATCTGAAACGGCAATGATTTTATTGGTTAGACTGTTATTTCCTAATATAGAAGTTATGCGTCACCATCTAATCAAATACCAATCAAATGCTGAGTATTTGTTATCCATGGGGTGCCAACGCGGTGCGGCACGGTAATTGAAAATGTTTTCATTGGTTGGCCCAGTTTTGTCTGGCGGCTACTACTTCTCAGGTTAAGGGCTGCAATCTGTCAAGTTCCCAATCTGGTAATATAGATTGTTTAGATTGTTTAAGGTAAGTTAAGTTAAGTAACTTAACCTGTACAACCCTACAGTAGTTAAGTCTAGTTTTAAGTCTAGTTAAGTCTTTTATAAGGATATTAGTTTAAATTAACTGTTTAATGCATAATACATTGTTACCTTTATAGAGATATCTCTGTATATAAAGATGAGTATAAAGATGAGAAGCATTGAAATAGAAACTTACCAAGCATGGCAAAAAGACAAAGAAATGCCAATATTATTGCTGTAGTTGTATAATGTGTAAGTAGGTATTTGGTAATAATTGCAGCTCTAGAGTGTATCCTTGAGTGGAATCACTATAACAGATTTACAGCGTTGAATTGTAGCACTAAGCTGAGTTTTGTTAAATACGTAGATGTATCATTGAGTTCCTATTTCTCTGAAATAGCTGTTATGGATCAGATATTTTAATTCTTCTGTGTGCTGTTTCTTTTGAAGTGTTGAAAACACTGACCATGACTGGATATTAACTGGCAACAAGAAATCGTACCAAATTACCAATAGAGCCTTTATAATACAATTCGTCATTAATATGATCCATTATTATTATTATTATTATTATTATTATTATTATTATTATTATTATTATTATTATTGTAATTCCAAGATCACACTATAATAATTATTAAACAAGTTCAAACAATTTTTCCAAATTTTAATACTCGACGGCATGAATAAGATGCTCCTCACTAACTCGTGGTCCTTTGAACCACTTTCTAGCACCTACTGCATACCATACAATTGCAAGCAATATAGGCCCTCCATATACTAAACATGTCCAGTTCATTGTCTGGGCAGTAAGGTCTGAACCTCTAACTGATGGTAAACAGAAAATTGGTACCATTAATAAAACAAAACTACAAGCAATCAAGTTGGCAGGAATAGAAAACCATCCCAAGCTATATGGACCAGGCTTGAACTTTTTGTGGGACAACAGCTTTGCAAAAATAGGTACTGAAAATGCAATATATTGAGCAATTGCACCTACACTGAAAATAGCACCAATGGCAATAGTATTGAACCCCAAAGATCCATAACCAATACCTACAACTAAAAGGAGAAACACTGCTCTGACTGGAGTGACAGTAGTATCATTGATATGAGCAAAGAATTTACTAAATGGAAGAACGCCATCTCGAGCATAGGCATAAACAACTCTAGAAGCAGCAACAAGACAACCTTGTCCAACCATCCAGAATGCAATGATAATTAAAGACATAATTCCTAATGCACCCTTATCACCAAGTACTTCTTGGAGAAAACTTGCCATAGGTTGACCAATGGGACTCGCAATAGCATCTGGAATACTTCGAACTGTATAAGCAATAACCAACATTACAGCAAATCCTGTAATACCAGCTAATTGTACAGACCATCTGATGGCTCTAGGACAAGCCACATTTGCATTGGAGCATTCCTCGGAGATATGGAAAGGAGCATCATAACCCATCATAGTCCAGATAACAGTCAAAAAAGACATGAGGAATGCTATACCAGCGGGCCATTCGGTTGTATTATCAATTTTAGTCCAAACTGCATGAGTCTTGTTAAATTTTGGGTGATGAATAGCAGCAGCAGGAACAACTATTACGAAAATAAGAATAATCAACAAGTTGAAGACAGTTGAAAATATGTTGAGTTTGGAAAGGTATTTAGTAGGAAGAACTGCCACTATCGCATGAGAAAACATAATAAATAAGAAAAGTAAATAAACTTGCCAGTCCTTGGGAGTGTAATCAGGGTTTCCGATAGCAACACATCCTAAGATCATAGATGAAAGCCCCCAGTCAACAGAAGGTAAAAATGAGCTCTGTCCAATAAAGTTGGACCAACCGGTGATCCAAGCAAATAAGGGACCCCATCCTTTAGGAGCCAATACAGCAGCCGTATAATATAAACCACCAGCAGTTGGCAAAGATGAGCATAATTCCGCCATGGATAATCCTACAAACTGCACAAACACACTTGCTGTGATCCAACCCCAGATCATGCCTACAAACCCAGCATTTCCCATACTAAAACCGAGAGTAGTGGCAATAGAAGGCAAAACACCAAGAATAGAAAATGCTAATCCAAATGTTGATAGAACTGAGAATTCTCTCTTGAATTCCTGTTTGTATCCAATAGCTGCTAAAATAGCAGCGTCTCGATCGAGCTTGTCTCCTTGTTCCAAGTCGGAGACGATTGGAGAAGCTTTGATTTCTAGCAATTCAGAAGTCATTACAAAAAAAAAAAAAAAAATAAAAATAAAAACAAAAGAAAAAATGAATCTAAAGTTTAAAATCTATTTACTATAATTTGATCTGGTGAATATTTATATATTTGTACATTTATAGTTGTAGAAAATGCAATCCTTGCGGCCATCCACTGAAAATCATGGGCTCCCCCACTGCAAGTTTGGAGAGTTGCATTTCCGCATCACGTAATTCCAGATTGAAATTAGAAATGTTGCTACAGTGAATAAACTAACCGCTAGGCTAAATGCCCATATTTATGGGCATCGGAAATACTAATTTCACATTTTATATTAAAAGGTCTATCGAATATATAAGATAATATAGGATGTTTTGCATCAAAATGGGGTGCTTTTTTTTTTCTTTCTTGTCTTGTTCAGCCTTAACATTAACTATACTCGAACCTTACCCTTTTTGTCGATATAAGCGATGAACAAGAAACTAAAAGAATATATATATGATGTAATGAAGTTTTAATATAGATAATACTAATATAGATATTGTTGACACTATTACTGAACATCGCTGATAATATTGCCGAATATAATGGATGATGTGCGAGGAATGGCTATCAATATTGGTGCTAAAAAAATAAAATAGTTTACTGGATAGTAAATAGATTAATTGTATTAATATACTAATAGTTAAGGTATAGTAATTATAAATATATGACTCACATCCAGATATACTTTCCGTCAAATTCCCATTTGTCTTGGGTATACAAATACATGGGCAATGACTCGTCATGCTCAGCCAATTTAGCTTGGACAGACCCATTGTCAGCATTAAAAGTTTTAACAATTTGCTGTGCTGTTAAACTAGTGGGAATATCTTGGTTCCATATAATAACAGTTGAGAAATTCCATTTCTTGCCTTCTGCAACTGCAGACTGTAACAACTTATTGACGTGATCCTCTGCACCATTGGTACTGTCATAAGCGGAGTTATCAACAAACAACCGTAACACATAGAGCTTACTCCATCTAATATCATGAAACCATAAAATCCAAGAACCTCCAATCTGGGCTCCAAATGTACTAGGAACCTTGGGCTCTTGTTTACGCAAACGTGGACCTAAGAACTCTTCTCTCCAGTATGTTCTCTTAAAAGTACCAAGATCGGGGGTAATAATGATTCGAGACTGGCCGTCCTTTTCTGTGGCTTGTTCAATCTCGCTAATCATCCACTGTTTATCTTTAACAAGCAACTTTTCTATTTGATCATAAGATGTCACATAATTTAACGACTTATTGGGCAGGACGATCTTATCATCATCAGTACCTTTTAATGGAAACTGAATCTCCTTGTTATCGGTATACTTGTAACCAAATTTGGTATAATACATGCCAACATCCGACCATAACGAAACTAATACATGCTTCTTCTGATCTTCACTAAGACCATCAGTCTCCCATGTCAATAAAGCTTTTGATAATTTGGTCATCATGATACTAGCATATCCTTTGCCTCGATTAGGGACTGGAGTAAACACTGCGGTGATACTGTGGTTCACGGTAGTTGCGGGTTTTTCTCCCTTAACTTTGTATATAGCAGGTCTACTGAAACTTTCACACGAACACAAGATCTTCCAGCTTCCATCTGGTTGGTGTTGCTTTAAAGCCCATTGTGTAGTTTTGACATCTGGTTCACAGGCACTGATTTGCCCTATTCTCCATTGTAAATAGTCGTCGACGCTTGTTCCCTTGGCCCACTCGAGGGCATCATTTCTATGGATCTCGGTGATATCCTTGGGATCTGTTAAAGCCTCTAATCTGTATTCACTTTCAACCATATTACTTTTTCTGAGAATAGTTAAAAAAAAAAAAAAAATTACGTCGTCTATCGATGGTTATTTATATGCTGATAACGGCGCTGCTTAATAATGCCCATCATAGCACTGTATCTGAGGCTAGGGCTTCGATCCGAGAAAATATTAGTGCCATCAGCCTACAGCAGGTAGGTGCGAACCTGTCAAACTAATTTAACCACCATGACGCTAACGTCAAGTATCAGCGATTAGACCGCCATTACCGAGCCTTCTGTAAGCAAATGCCGTATGTTTCTAATCTTTGTTATAAGCGCCGAATCTGTTTAGAAATTCATCATCTCGAATCTTGCCAGAGCTGTAGCAGAGCGTTTGATTCATCATGTACACCTTAGATCCGAGTTTATTCTTTTATGTTCCATAACAACTCCGTCTGTCAATTTTGTAGAAAATCCATCAACCATCAATTACACTTACGAGTCAAACTGGCTAGTCAGTTCTACTAGCCTATAATAGAAATCAGGGATATCAGGTGCTTAAAATAGTATTTGGCCTGAAATGGTGTTTCGAGATGACTACCCCACTCTGATTAGAGAGGTATTAAGAAATACCAGAGCGGATATTCCAAAACACAAGGTTCGGAGCACAGTAAAGCTGATGTTTCAGAGTAGTTATACTTACCAATAACAAACAACAGATTATATATATTTCGGATTAGATATAGAATATATAACTAGTTAATAGATTGGTCAGAATTAAAACCATGCATATTTACCATCAAATGCCCATTTGAGATTCTTTCTAATGCTCTTATTATTATACATCGGTAATGAGCCTTCATGCAAAGTGATCTCACCCCTGACTGAGTCATTACTTATAAACAACTGGTTATAAGTATCAAGAAGAAGTTTAGAACTGAGATTTAATGGGATATCTTGATCCCATAAAGATACAGAACTGAATTTCCACTTTTGGGCTTCCTTGATTGCTTCAAAAATAAGCTTGGCAACATCACTGGCGGCTTCATCATTAGACGCATAATACTTGGGGTCTGAAAACAGTCTGATAACATATAGCTTATCAGAACCAAAGTCTTGAGTCCACAAAATCCATGACGCACCGATCTTGGCGCCAAATATTTGTGGTGATTCTTTAATAGTTTTACTAAGATAAGGTCCAATGAATTGTGCTCTCCAGATGGTATGTTCAAATACTGCTGGTCTTGGAGCAATAAATGCTCTTGGCAAACCATCTAATTCAACTGCTTTATCTATGACTTCAGTCATGGTAGCCTCGTCGTCCTCTAAAAGTTTAGCAATTTGAGAAATATTTGAAAAATATTCAATTCCTTCTTGGCTAACTACATTCTGGTCAGTATCTCCTTTATATGATAAACTGAACTTAAGTTCTCTGTTTGATGTAAGATCATAGCCAAATTGACTATAGTACAAGCCTACATCAGACCATAAAGTAATAAGAATATGAGCTTTCTGTTCATCGTTCAATCCTTCAGCTTGCCAAGTCTCTAACTTTTCTGTCACTAGACGCATCAATACTTTGGCATACCCTTTACCTCTGTGAATCTTTGCCGTAAACACTGATCCAATACTATGACTTATAGTTTCTTTAGGAGGAGATCCTTTTACCTTATAAATAGCAGGACGATTAACAGATTCACAAGCACTGACAATTTTCCAACTACCATCATCCTGCTTCTCTTTCAAAGCCCAATAAGTAAGAGGTATCTTGCCTTTTCCAAGAATCTCGTACACACCATCTTCCCTTGACATATAAGTCTCCAGACTCAACCCATTAGACCATTGATCATAGTTGTAAGAGTGGCACAAGTCAATTTCTTCTTTTAAAGTGATATTCACTACTTGGTATTTTTCGTCTCTAATATTTACTGACATTTTTCTTGTTTTAAGTTTATCAAACGGCATGACTTTATTATTTATACTTTAACCCAATGTACAGCAGTTTATCTCTTCAGCCTATCTGCACGGCGGGTATTCAGAAACATAATCTATCGCCCATCTTATCTAACTACTACAGTAGCACCTAAACAAAAAACGATCTTTTAATATACCGTAGTTTATGTAAGAATGACACCAATTGACTCAACATTTAAGTTAAAAAAATAAATAAAAAATAAATAAAAAAGGTTAAATTGTGCCGATTGAATGTGGAGAATTTTCTTGGAAACCCCCGGATACCAGTAATGAAGCTATAGTATAACCGTTAGGTTCTTCGGCTAATATACCCCGAAATCAGAAATGCGATGAGTCAAAAAAAAAAAAAAAAAATAAATAAAAACAAACAAGATTTTAATTATAAATTACACGAAAAAATATTAACTATTTAGTAAGCTCTTTTAAAGCGTTAAGTTGAGTGAAAACTGCACTCTTGGCAGTACCACCAGTAGCGGTTCGTCTCTCAACAGAAGTCTCAAAGTCAAAGACCTCGGAAACATCAGCATTGAATCGAGCATCAATGGATTGGTATTGCTCGAGACTAAGCTTGTCAATACCAGAAAGATTCAACTTTTCAGCTAAAGCAACGGCCTCACCAGAAATGTGGTGGGTCTCTCTGAATGGAACACCCTTTCGGACAAGGTAATCAGCTAAATCAGTAGCTAACATATCCATAGTCAAGGCAGATCTCATCTTGTCTGCATTAATAGACAAGGTAGAAATAACACCAGTAGCAATAGAAAGAGAGTGGCTTACAGTTGTCAAACAGTCAAATAATGGCTCTTTGTCTTCTTGCAAGTCTTTGTTATAAGTAGAAGGAGTAGCCTTCAAGGTCATCATGAAACCAGCCAATTGACCGAAAACTCTACCACTCTTACCTCTGAGTAATTCCAAACTGTCGGGGTTTTTCTTTTGGGGCATCAATGATGAACCAGTAGAATAAGCATCAGCCAATTTGATAAATCCGAATTCGGCAGTAGAATAAATAATAAGATCTTCACTGAATTTAGAAAGATGGTTAAGAACTAAAGAACCCCAGAATAAACTTTCCACAACAAAGTCTCGCTCGGCAACTGCAGTCAGTGAGTTACCAATAACAGACTCAAAGCCCAAATTCTCAGCAATATATTCTCTGTCGATGCCATAAGGATGACCAGCTAAAGCACCAGCTCCTAAAGGAGATCGGTTAACTCGCTTAATCAATTGGTCTAATCTTTCAAGATCACTGCTAAGGTAGGTTGCATGAGAACTGAGCCAATGAGACCATCTGATAGGTTGAGCTCGTTGCAAATGGGTATAACCAGGCATCAAAACGTCTATTTCTTGTTCAGCTCGAGCAATTAAAACCTTGAGAAGACCAACAACTAAAGCTCTAATCTTGGCCAATTCCTCTCGAACAAATAATCTCATATCAGTAGCAACTTGATCATTTCTAGATCGACCAGTATGGACCTTACCAGCAATGTCCCGGCCAATAATCTCACCAAGTCGTCTCTCATTAGCAGTATGAATATCCTCATCGCCAGGCTTCTCAACAAACTTGCCTTCTTTCCATTCCTCCTTGACAACTTTTAATCCTCGGTGGATCTCCGATAGTTCGTGATCATTGAGTAATCCAACCTTATGAAGAGCAGCAGTGTATACTCGAGTTCCTTCTAAATCGGCTTCATACATCTTTTTATCGTAAGGTAAAGAGGCATTGTATAGTTCCATTAAAGGATCGGTTGCGCCCGTGAATCGGCCTCCCCATAATTTCAATTCGCTTGGTTGTTCTGATGACATTTTGTGCTTTTTAGTGGTTGAATAGGAAAAGTGAAAAATCGACCTATCTCGGATATTTATGTTAGATTTTGACTCATTGGAAACACACCAGCCATGCAGTAGGCTTAAGTGTTAACCGCCAGCCTGATAAAACTGACACTTAAAAAAGAACGCTCCTCTATCAGCTACCAGTTGAGCTATCAGCTTGGCGGCCCTTATACACACACTAAAATTCCGTGGGCCATAAAAACAATTCCTTTTTCTTTTAAGATAACAATATCTTTATTTCTGTTTATAATGACTCTGATTCATCTATTTCTCAATGACTCTTTGGTTGAAATTATCCATTTTTTTCGGATATTCGCGGACATTCATATAGTGCATAAATTCAGTCATTGATTTTTTTTTCTTGATCTGCCTATTCAGCCGTACATGATGCTTTCATTGCAATATACTGATAATAATCTTTTAACATAGGGGAACTTACACGATGATTATGCACAGAACTTGATAAATTCCCGTGTATCTTTAAGTCCCCGAGAAAGGTTTACTGATTGGTAACATGACTATTGAGTTCTCATGGCCCATTCTAGGGGTAATAGTAAGTACTGACATGTGAGTTTATGAAAGTTTCCATCTAACTTTCGATAGATACCATGTATTATTATTGCAGTAGGAGGATATGGAACCTTCTTCTTTGTATTGATTCCGGCTAATTTACCATATAACAGTTTGGTATGGTTTCAGTTTTCATTAATAATGACGTGGTTATCATATTATTTAGCTGTCACAGTCCCTCCTGGAAGTCCTAAACCTTCATTTACTCCACAGCCTGGAGAATGGAAGAGATGGTGTGTCAAATGCAATGCTTATAAACCTGAACGAGCACATCATTGTCGACAATGCAAAACATGTGTATTAAAAATGGACCACCATTGTAAGTTTCCTTTGTTTAAAAATTCTATTTGCTAATTCTAATTCAAGGTCCCTGGACATATAATTGTGTTGGCCATAACAACATGCCGTACTTTATTCGATTCTTACTGTGGGTCTTAATATCTTGTTCTTATGCCTTTTACAGATTATGTCAAAGTGCAGTATTTATCTATCAAAGTCGGAATTTACCTTCAGTATGTTAATATAAATGCTTTTGGTCTGATAAAAAAATCTAACTTTATAGTACTTTATACCAAAGTCTCAAATCATTGCTACTGTTCTTCTTACCCCACTTATTTTCCTCGTTTTATTCACTATTACTTTATTAACCATCCGAATATTTATGAATTTATTCGAAGGCCAGACTCAGATTGAATCCTGGGAAGTTGAGAGAATCCAAGCACTAGTTCGACGAAATCTAGTTGAACATGTTGATTTCCCTTATGATATCGACCCTTTAACTAACATAACCAATGCATGGGGTAATCCTTGGACTTGGTTTTGGCCATGGGGTAATGCCCTTGGTGATGGTATGCATTTTGAAAAGAATGAAGCAGTTGAAGATGGAGCAGTTTGGCCCCCAGATCATAGAGATCAGTCTCCTCCTCCACCTAGAACTGCTGAACGAACAAGTCCTTATTCATTCCCTAGAACTTTAGGCTATATGAGACATAGGTCAAGATATGATGATGATCAACCAAGTGAAACTGATTTCTTTAAGCGGGATGAATGGCAGAATATTGAAGGTGAAAGAATAAGTGACTTTGGTGTTGATATTGAAACCGAATCTTCCTCTCCTCTTCCAAGATTAATTGATCCTGATGAAAACGCCCCTTTAGTACGTATTTTGAGTGCTAGACCACCATCTAGTCAATCTATACCATCATCCGTACAAGAGCTCTAAAATGACTACAAATTGCATAACAAATTAAAAACAAAATACAATATATATTTATATAAATACACTTAGACTTCAAAACATCAAAAAAGAATAATAAAAAAAAAATAACAATAATAAAAGAATAACACAATATAGCGCCTTACTAAAAGACATCTAGGCTTAATCAGCCATCTCAACATCACCATCTTTGTCTTTTTCAGTACTGGCTTCATTAGTTTCATTAGTGGGCTCAGCAGCCTTTTCAATTGTAGTGGTCTCATCAGATGGTTTACTACTTTCGTCATTAGCAGACACATCTTCCGTTACTTGTGGCTGCGGATCATCAGAATCTTTCTTTTCAGTTTCAGTTTCATTTTCATTTTCATTTTCATTTTTATTTTCAGCTACCTCCGACTCAGCTGCTTCAGGTACAACTTCGGGTACTGGCTGTTCAATCTCTGATTGGGAAACTTCTGGGATAGTAGTATCATCTTTCTTCTCTTCTGTTATCTCAGTTGATATGTCAATAGCTTGACTAGACTCATCCATCTCGACAGTCTTGTCGACATCTTCTATAGTAGACTTTTTATCGACCTCATCCGCCATTTCAACATCCTCATTAACAACTTCCGGTTGCCACTTTAAATAGGCTTCAGGTCCGTTTTCTTTCCATTGCTTATATTTCTCCAAGTAGTTAGCTATTTCATTTTCCTCCAGAGATTCTTTCCATCCTTCTTCTCCCTCTAAGAATGTATTCCAGTCAACTTTTCTCTTTTCAACAACAGCAGATGTGCGTTGAGTTGTGGAAGGCTTAACAAAGTAATCTACAGTACCTGGTTCAAACATTAATCGATAACTTCCAACTGTAACTCGAGCCATCAATCCCTGTTCAACAATAATAAAAGAGAAATTGGTTTGATCGGGCTCAACAAGGTTCTTTTGTAACAATGGAGACTTTACTTGGTCTAATGGAACACCTTCAGTTGGAATACTCATCATATAAGAAGTCAAGTAGTAGTTCCACTTATCTTCTTCTTCCTTCACGTCTCTCATAGTCAAGTCATAGTTTCCAAGGAATTGGAATCCAATTTGCTTTTCAGTAGTATTCCAGTCGATTCGGAACAAATTCTCTTCAGGTCCAATAACTTTTTTGACTTGAATTCTATAAGAAATTTGCTTCTTGATGTCACTATAAGGTTCAGATCTATCAGCTTGAAACAAAACCAAAATATCTGATGATACTTGATCTGTAACAATAGAATGAACAGTCTTTACTAAAGTTTGAACAACCTTGTCAATAGTGTAAAACTTATAAGCACGGTTTCTGTAAGCCTGTCTAATAGACTCTTCAAACCATTGGTGTTCAACCTCGCCCTCGATAAGCTTTTCAGATAAGCTCAAAAGCTGGCCATAGCAATCTTTACTATCAAATCTCAAGCCTAAATCTGAAAGTTTAGTATCATATAATCCAAGGTCATTAGCAAAGTCAACGTTGAAACTGTTTGCAATATCTTTAGAAACAATGGGTTCGTAGCCCTTAACTTCTTCCAATCTTCCATACAAAATCTGGATGTATCGCAATAAAATGTAAATGGTAGTATTACCAAACAAGTTGTAAACGTGTCGCTTTTGTCCATCTTTAGAAAGACCCTTTTCGGAATTAGTATCAATAGCAGGACTATGCTTGAGCCAAGTATCTTCAGAATCACCAAACTTGGGAATAGCATCAGGCTTTTCACCATCAGTCACACTCTCGTCTTCAGTGATTTCAGCAGTCTCTGGTTCAGAACTATCATCAGCAAACTTGCCATTTCCATTAGATATCTTCGATCGTGATTTCTTCAAAACGTCTCTTAATAAATCACCAGATGATTCTCGAACTCTCTTCCTAACAGGAGCGCTACCATTACTTCTTTCATCTACACTTTCGGCATCAGAAGTATCTTTAGCTTCGTCAGTAGTTTCAGAAGCTTCGGGAAATTTATCGGAGATAAGGTTAGGTGGTAAACCAAAGAACAATTCAATAAATGACTTTAAGAAAGTTTCAATTCTTTCTTTATCATTACTAGAATAAGAACCGTGCTCAAGTTGGCAAGCAACTAATCTCAAAATATCCAACAATACATCATTATCGGTAATCTTGAACAAAAGCTGAGACTTGGGCAAAGGAGTAGTAGGATTCTTTCTTCGTGAGTTCTGTTCAGCCATAACAGTGGTAATTTCTGAAACCAAACTTCTAGTAGTAAGAAGTTTCTTATCAGTTTGCTTGAAAGTTAAGCCGATATGATCAAGAGACTTGTAGAATACTTTTTGTTCTGTCTCTCTCCAAACCTTGTTCCATTCTCTATGAGCACGCTTCCACTCCTCATCCTTTTGCTTGAGACGTCGAAGTACAATTGGAACAGCAACAACTGGGTTTTCATGGAGAGCATCGATAACTTCAAGACCCTTTTCTTTATCATAGATCTTCTTGATTATCTTTTGATAAATAGTAGTATTGTGGCCCAAACCAACTGGTAATCGGAACACAGCCTTTTCTTCGTTAGTCATATTAGCAATTCGGTTGGCAATAGTTTCAAGAGTTTGAATAGTTCGGAGATTGGCTCCAATATAAGTATCATACTCATGACGTTCTTCTTCAACTCTATATAGAATTTCTTCATATTGATTTTTTCTGTGAGAAACAAATCCAGAGTCTTCAGAATTCCAGGTAGGATGGCCAACCCATTCATCATTGAGAACCTCCCAACACATCTCATCTCGACCAGTACAGGGCATTTTAGTTTCCGCCTTTGGTAATAATCTATAAGAAGGACCGTAACTTCTACATCTAGCCAAGTCAAGATTGTGTTTCTTGTAGGTAATATTCTCGATACTAAGAGGCTTACCTTCGTATTTGACAAATCGTTTGAACCAGTCCATCAACTCCTTGTTTTGTCCAATGAAACCATCGACACGATCAACAAGAACATTCTTGTCAATGATCTTTTGAGAAAACAAATTAATAATCTTGAGAAATTCGTTGTAAGTTTGCTTACTTCCAATGAATTTTTTGACTTTATCAAAGAATGCTATTTCCTCGTGAAGACCACCAGCTCTTGAAGGAGCAGGGAATGGTTCAGGAGCAGCAGGGATAAGAGTAGGACTAGGTTCTCTACCACCATTTCTACCACCTCTTCTAGAAGGTGGAGGTCCACCTCGAAGACTAGAAACAGGAACTCCATTATTGGAATCAATAGGGTACATTGGTTGTTGACCCATAGCCATATTAGGTGGAGGTGGTTGCTGTTGAAGCTGTTGAGAAAAATCTTCAGTCTTACTCTTTCTCTTATCATTTCTACCTGGGACAGGCCCACCAACAGCAGGAGGAGCAAAGTTTCCAACTGGAGGCAATCTCATTGGATCATTAGGAACCATATCTTGAGGTCTAGGAGGTTGAGAAGTATCAGGCAAGAACTGCTTAAAGTCCTCCAACAAATCAGGGGCATCTTTGAACAAAGCAGTTACTTGACTGTATACTTCAGCAATTCTCAACTGTTCCCTTTGATACGTTTGTAGTATCTCCAAGAAATTTTTGTAAATTTCAGGTTGAGCAGAGAATCTGTTCTTAATCTTATTAACATAGTTAATAGCATGGTTAAACTCTACAGGACCTTGTCGTCTTTGTTCTAATTGTTGTCTATTTCCATTAGCCGCTGCATGTAATTGAGACATAGTACCACCTCCAATAATATTTGAATTAGGAGGACCTTGCTGAGGGTCCATGTAACCACCACCATATTGTTGCTCAGGGGGAGGAGGTACTGGACTTTGACCAATTTGAGGGTTAGACAAATGGCCCATAGGACCTAATGACAATACTCTTTGATGACCAGATTGGTTTGGAGGGACCTGATGAGTCTGAGTAGGAGACTGTTGAGGAGGTTGTTGATTTTGAGGGGGACCTTGCGATTGAGGACCCTGCTGTTGTTGTTGTGGTGGAGCTTGTTGTGGTTGTTGCTGTTGTTGACCAGAAGACAATTGACTCTGAGCACCAGGAGGAGGAGGACCTTGTTGTTGTTGTTGCTGTTGCTGTTGCTGAGGAGGCTGCTGTTGAGGCCATCTAGATGGATCATGAGGTCCAGGATATGGGACAGTAGGTTCACCATCAGGTCGTGAAGTAGTACCCATAGGAGTAGTTACCCGAATGGGGTTAGGATCCAAGGGATCCAACGAGCATTCGATTCGATATCCGGGTGGTAAGAAAGTGTTAAAGCCTTGGATAAGATTAGGATGTCCTCGGAATAGGGTTGATACTCTATCAATAACGCCGGGAGTGTCAATACTAATTAGTTAGAAATTTGCAAAAGGGATAAATAGCCAGAAAAAACCCATATATATAATAGAAAAAAAAGATAAATTAAACATACCTGTGACTCTTGAAATCTTTCATTATGTCCAAGAAATGATTGTAGACATCGGGCTGATTTTGGAACTGAATTTTAACTTGATCCAAATATGATAAAGCATCCTTCACATTCAAAGGTCTATAAGAAGCATCAGCAATTTGTTGAACAGATTGAACAGGACTAGGTTGAGAAGGAGGAGGTCCTTGTTGTTGCTGTTGTTGAGGACTTAGACCTTGTCTCTGTCCACCTAAAGGAAGTCCACTACCGGGAGGTGGAGGGTTATTTGGTAAATTAGGACTCTGTTGAGGTTGAAGAGGGCCCTAAATAATGGTTAGTTCAAACAGATAAAAACAAATAAATAAAATAAAATAAAATAAGAGAGAAAAAATTAATGTTGGTGTCACATACTTGTAAATTAGATGGAGGTGGAGATCGCGAAGAAATCGAAGGAATGGGGAAATGGTGTTGCTGATTATTTTGCGGTCCACCAGAGCCGCCTAAACCAGATATAGAGGGCAAAGAATTGTAGAATTGTTGTCCAGGCACTAACTGTTAGATAAAGATTCAACATGATATCAATGATTCCACCTACTTGAATTATTACCATTTCCTAATGAAGAAGGAGGTGGAAGTACAGGATGACCACCTTGTTGAGAACTGATGATTGTTAGTATGAATGAGTAAAAAAAAAAAAAACGCTGGCTAAAAGGATATCATCACAACCACTAGAGCACAGTCAAGAAAAATGGGGAAAAAATATATTCAACTGATTTACCACCCTGTGATATTTTAAGTGATATTAAAATGAATTTACAAGCAAATACTTACACAAATGGCTGGTGATGACGTGCGCCATCAGGTGCATCGGAAGAATGATTCCAATCTTGACCAGACATGACTGAAATAAGCTATCAAAACAAATCAAGCCAGATCACAAATAATAAAAAAAGGTTAATAATTAGAAAAAATGCACAATTTCTAATAATCAGTTCTAACTGAATATCTTTGTTGTCGTTGTAATACTAAACAGGTAAACAACAAACACCCAGATAGAAACTAATCAAACGACAATTGAAAAAAAGAAATCGCTGTTTTTGCAATCCAATAATCCTACAACCAATAACAATCGTAGACAACTAGAGGCAATAAAAACTTCAAGCTTTAATTCTAATTCAATAAAATAATTCACAGATATTCCGGGACAATGCCGGTAGCCAATCCGAACCAATAGACTGAAATGTGGGTATTTAAGTAAGGATTCGTAGAACGTTAAGTCAAGTTCCACAAAATTAACACTAAGAGGATTTCACGCGATAGTTGACAGGGTAAGGGTGTTTCTGTATGACGGCTCTTGGGTAAATTCTTACATGAGGGCAACTACCTTATGTACGACCTGTAACTGTTACCCATGCAGCACCCACTACCAGCGTGTAAATGTTAACTGTAACTGCTGTAACAAGTTAACTGCGAACTGAGAACTGTAGTCTTTGCCGCTCTACCGTCTAGTTCTCCACTATTATATCCTAAATTAATTTACAATAGCCAACTTAGTTTTAGTTGGTATATGTACACTTCTGAGTCTGATTATAGAGGAGAATATGGAAATGAACAAATGTATGAATTTGGGAGGGCCGCTGTTGAGGTATTAGTACCAGCTCATCATTCTACGGCTGATATTGTGAAGAGCTGCATCCGGCGTCAATCAGTTGTTGGTCTGAATGATGATGCTGGGGATCTGGTAATAGACATACCTGGTGGAAGCATTTATGAATGCTCCTCAATCCACGCTGTATGGTGTATATTGAGGAGTTGTCTTTCCAATATTTAAAAAAATTCAACAGGCAAACTAAAGTTGAATAATTATTGAATTAGATAGTATTGCTATCATAGCAAGTGTGAACTTCTGAAGCCTGGAGAGAGACTTTCTTTGGTAGTTATAACTTATAACATATATTTAGGACCTAAATTTTAGGTCCTATATCGAGCATTTGGAAAGAATTCGCTAATTATTCTAATGTCAATGCATCTGTTAATGAACCAGCCAAAATCTGATTTTATGAAAGTCTAGGATTGGTTTCAATTTATGCCTGAACTTTCTGAATTCAATACTATAGCCTATAGAATATATGAGTATTGAATACTAATTATACTATTGACAAAATTTCAATTGCAAATTTGCAACCAAAAAATGTCCACCTCGAGTCCTTGTTGTAAACACCGCACTGACTCGGTTTCCGATAATCTATAGAAATAACTAAATAGATTAGTCTTCACAGAATAAAAATTCACTGTTTATATTATTGTTCTTGCGATTAAAGTTATTAGATGTCATAAACATTCTTGGCTATACATTACCCGGAAGAATCTACTAACTTTCTATATCAGGGCAAGGGTGCTCATTTGGTGAAATTCCTGGATTGATCCTTCATTATAGATTACTTATCTATCTATCATCAAACATATAAATAACAATGAACGCACCCGATAGATTCGAGTTGTTTTTACTCCCTGATGGAGTTCAGAAGTTAACAGTATCTCCTGATCCTCGAATGCCCAACACGGCTATCATGAAGTTTGAAAGGGAAGATCACACAATTGGAAACTTATTGAGAGCTCAATTACTCAAGGATTCACGAGTTATTTTTGCTGCTTACAAGGTCGAGCACCCTCTTTTCCCTAATTTTGTTATGAGAATTCAAACTGAAGAAGGCTATAATCCTAGAGATGCTCTTAAGAATGCATGCAGTTCATTGATTGGACAACTCGGTGTACTTTCCGACAAGTTCAAGACCGAGTATGGTTTAAAGGCTATGTTAGCAGAAGCAGACGATTAAAAAGATATTACGGTATTTATATTCCAGAGAGAAAATATTTATTATCCAGTTTGAGACTGGAATTTTTTGTATCAACAGAAACAAAGAAAAAAAAATCATTTCATAAATTAAACGATGGTATTTGATACTAAAACATTATAAACAAAACAAAAAAAAAAAAAAAACGAAGTAAAAATAAGTTAGACATTAAGAGCAGTTCCACAGATCTTTAGTTTATCTAATAATCCATATGCAGGATCATTTCTATTAGATAATCTGGTCGCTCGTCGAGAAAGAGACACTGCTTCCTGGATACTCCAGGTATGTAAATGTTGATTGGCATCCAACAGATCAACTTGTTGACTATCTTTAGATAAAACAATCTTGCAATGGTCAGGAAAGTTGAATTGAGTAGATCCATTGCTAAGATTGAACATAACAAACGCATTCTTTCTCGAGTAACTTGTAATAAATACCGCCCGGTCTTTTAGGGCAATCTTTCCATTGATATATGCATAATTATTATCATTAAAATCGTTTTTCTTTAAGTTTTCTTGCATGTATGAGTAAAAGGTGTGAATGAGTTTAATTTTCTTTGTATCACTTGGGTTACTAGTAGATTTGTCAATAACAGTTCCTATCCATTGGTTAGCATTAGGACCAGATTTTCTCTCAATGGAAACATAACTATCAGTAGAAGGATCCATGACAAGAATAGTGTTATTTCTAAACAATACACCCACGTTTCCATCAGATAATTCATAAGCAAGACCATATCTATCAGAAAAGTCAACCCATTTGGAGATCAACAACGAACGTGAACTAGTTGATCTGGTAGATGAGTAACTACCAACTTGGTAATCATGCAAATTAAGTTCAGACATATACTTGTTAAGCTGGTCTAAATTAGTTCTTTCACAAGTATAAGTCTGTAAATTTTGACCTGAACCAGCACTAGCTTGTGAGCTTGCACTATTAGCAGATGCAGAAGAAGATAATGAAGATGAAGAGCTAAGTCGTGCTGATTGTTTAGGAACTGGGTCTTGATAGATTTGTTGTTGTCTAATTCGTTCCTTATACTCGCCATTAAGCCGAAGCTGTTGTTGCTGTTGTTGCTTCAAGTTTAATCCACTACCACTACCTTTGCTTTGTACCATAAGCATCTTGTATTTATCTTTAGTTGAAGCAGGTGACAAAGAAGTGGGTAGAACTGCCTTGTTTTGATCTCTTTCCATGTCAGATTTGGTAATTTTGACAGGTTTAGGAGGCTTTGTTGTTCGAAGACCAGCAGCAAGTTTGCATTCATTAAAATTGATTTGAGAGTCTTGAGAACTGAGAAATTCAAATACTGGTTTTCTTTTCAAAGCACCAAGAGGAATTTTGGATGGAAAATCAGTAGTAAAGAAGCTATGATCCAATATTTGATCAATAGATGGTCTTTTACTAGGCTTGGTTTGTAAAAGTCGTTCAATCAAATCGATGGTTTGTGGAGAACAACTAACAGAATCTGGGAAACTGTATTCATTGTGTTTGATTCGTTGATAAATTTCTTCGACATCTTGACATTGGAATGGAGGACGTCCAAATATCATTGCATATAAAATAATACCAATAGACCAGATATCTACTTCATAACTATGGCCATGCTCCTTACCAAAGAGGATTTCTGGGGCAATATAGTTTGGAGTACCACAAATAGTTTTCTTTCTATCCAAATCAGACTCTAATAAAGTAGCCAATCCAAAATCTCCAATCTTGACATTCATCTTATCATCTAAAAATATATTTCCAAGCTTTAAATCTCGATGAATAACTCTACTTTGGTGCATATACTTAACAGCCCCAAGTATTTGAACCAAAAAGAATCTAGCTTCCGGTTCGGTGAATCTCTTTCTACTTTTAAGCATATCCATAAGAGATTGGTTCTCGCACATCTCTAATAGGATGTAAACATTAGTATCATCTTCAAAACAGTCGGTAAAGTTTACAATATTTGGATGGGATAAACTCTTGTGAATCTTAATCTCGGCAATTAATTTTGTTCGGGTTTTCTCTGATTTCAAGGATGCTTTGGCAACAGTCTTTGCAGCCAATATTTGTCCACTGTTGTCTTTAACTTGAAAACATCTTGCAAATCCACCTTCTCCAACACAATTTCCTCGTTGGTAATCTTTACCATATCTTGATCTAATGACTTGAGGAGGAGTCTTACATAAAGAAGAAAGTTTTTCCTTTTTCTTCTTTTTTACTTGCTCTGCATTGCCAGCTTTGGCAATATCCTTATTAAGGTCTCTTGGTTCCAAGACCTTTAACGGCTCAGTTCTCATTTGTCAGGTAAATAATAAAAAAAAAGATAAAATAAAATAAAATAAACAATCAGCAATTGAATAAATAATAAAAGGCGAATGGAAATATAAGCAAATAACAAAAAAATGCTAGAAAATAGGGGCAGATGGTGTTATTTAAACAATGCTATGATATGCGAATCGAGATGTTAGTATGAAGTAAAATAACAACAATTGATCTTGAAAATAATAATAACAACTTCATGTTCCAATACATGTTTACTGGATACCCGATATGGAATTTATAGTACGGCTGAAATAACAAACATGGTGTGGTACAGATATGTGCGTTAGCTTTGTAAGCGCTCTAACTAGTTAGCTAACTTAACTTAACGTTAACTACTAACTAATTACAGTAGTGTTTGTACGGCTGATTACTGAGATATAGACTTCTCCATAAAGATTGGATAAATTTGAACGAGTATTTATTATTATAAGAATATTTTAATTTAGAATCGTTATAGAATCATGGAAAATAAATGATGGAAATTTTTTTTGAATGACCAAGGTAGATGTGATGTGTAGCTTAGTGCTTAGGGGTCCAGTCCGACCGAACGACAGTCTTTACCTACATTATTAAGTTAAGTCTAAATTTAACTGTCAGTTCCTTTAAGTAACTTACAGTAACTTAACTTACCTGTTTATCAGATAACAAAATTACCTCGTTAATATTAACTACTAAGTTACTACTATATTCAGTACATGTACATCTGTGATTACAGTTAGCATGGAATGATTACAATGGTTAACAGCTGGTTATAGTATTTACATACTCTGTGATTTTATTCAGTTTAGATTAATCAAAATCCACCTTTATAAGAATAATATCCTACTATCAGTAAATTGAACTTTAAATTTAAATTAAGATGAGCATCCTAAGAGAACTGTCTGCAGTAGAGCTTAATTCCGCGCGTCATGAAAGAGAGAATGGATAACGAAGAGCGTCGACTTGCTGCCTACGAGGATGCTATTCAA
>JAJMBN010000048.1:0-92471 GCA_030572735.1 Sugiyamaella mastotermitis
AGTATTATGGGCAAATTTTACATGTTTATATAAATTTCAGCTCGGGATTACGAATAAATTTGCTTTTATTATCATTGGTTTTGACTTCATTGATATATTAGCATATGAATTTTGAAAAATATGTGATTTCGAGAAATAAGTACTTATATTACTATTTTAGACCAAATCTCTGTCATTTCTCTCTGGATGTATTATTGCTATGGTAATATCAATCAAAGATCAAAGGGTGCAGGTTACTGTTTAAGTTTACATGTGAAGATTAGATTCTGTGTGTGCTGTTGGACTTGCTGAATCAAACGATTGCATATCTAAAGAAGAAGCATGTTGAAAACATTCATCGCAAATACCTTACGAATCTCAATTTTGAAAGATAGTTTTTAAGTTAGTTTGTCTAAATTTGAACCGATTTAATAATACTGGAAATTCATTACATTACTTTTTTAGCCTATATAGATTTACTATTTAAAAACTTCTTCAGGGGCCTAGTCTTTAGGCTTGTTGATCAAAGTTGCTACAGGTATACCTTTCTATTTGATATATTGCTCTGCATTATTCAATACCGTATCTATAGTAAATCCTTCGGTTGAATTCTCTTTAGCAAACTTATCTGCTCGTGATATAAATTGTCGGCGGCGTGAAAATGTTCGATAGTTTGCAGCAAAATTAACTTGACTACCCTTAGTTGTCAAAATACGGTGCTGTTTTTTGGTTGGAGTTTTTTCATCTATACCAATATTATATTCCTGGAACAATAAAGGAATAGTTAAAAAAGACGTGTTAAAAAGTTCATAGCGAAATTATCACTATTAAAACCACTCGAAGGGCTAGGTGGTTCTTCCTGACTAATGACAGGAATTAAACTGGAAGCAGTCGTCCGAGTTGCCGCAAAAAGATCTGACATTCTGTTCCACGATTCTTCTAAACCTCCATCCTTCTGTATGTTTGCTTCTGTCGATTGTACCGGTCCTACTCTAGAGATCTTGAAAGTAGAATCCCGGTAGAAATGGTATGCTTTACAGTTTTATTCAATTGCTTTATATTGATGTCATTTACCGCCTGTAAATTATCAAGAGAATCTCGAATATAGCCTGAAAGAGCTTATACATATGTCCTACATGTATCAGCATTATCTGAAATACTCTTCTCAATAGTCTTCTCTGGTCTCTGATCCATCACATCTGCCCTTGATCCCTCTAATATCCCGTGCAATGGTCTCCATATTACTCTTCATTTCAACTATAATGTTTTCCAAACTTGTCTCTCTTCGCTCCACAGCTTCAAACTTTAAATGAAGAACATTTAAATGCTCCTGAATAGAGACAACAGTTTGAAATATAGCTGGCATGGCTTGGATATCTTTAATACCTTGAGGGATTCCGATTCCTTTGACAATAGCTTTTTGTTGCTCTTTTTCAAGCTCTTTATATTCAGGACTGCTGAATACTTTATGTCGGTATAAACGATGTACATTAAGTTCAAAGTCGTTAAGTCCTAGTTCACGTTTAATATATATCCTATCCTGAATAAACACTTGTCTCAAGTGGTCTAAGGTAAGAATATAGTCACGAACTTTTCCCACGTCGCTTTCTAGTTTCCTTCCGTTGGTACTGATAGCAGAAGTAGCAGTTGTGTTGTTTTTGTTGTTGCCGTGGGTCTGTGGTTCTGCTAAATTTCGTGAAACCTCATTCTCTTCAAGCTCAGATATTTCGAAATTGCTATCTGTTATAACAAGCTCAGAATTCTGTTCCTCCTCTGCTTCATCATCTAGCACCACTGTGTCTGTAATAGTTCCTCTGTCTGTGCAATTGAAATATTATCTGCACGATTGATTTCATTGCGACTCTCATCAAAAATCGTATATGGGGGGCTTACATCAAGCGTCAGTTCTTCAGGTACATGTACAAGTATATCACGGTTAGGAATAACTAATTCGTGAATCGTGTTATCGTGTATCGCATCCAGATATTTGTTAATAAATGGAATCACCAAGTATGTTAATTCTTTAGGTACTGGAGTACTCTCCCGGGGAATATAACATTCTTCATTACGTCTGAAACCTGCTAATACGTTCATTACTGATGGTGGAATGTTAGTCTAGTAGCTTTCGGTTAGAGCTTCAGTTTTCCAATGCCCGAAATGCCGAATATCATCTACTGGTACATAACTAAATAAGCAATATCTCGTTGCAGATCCTCTAAATGCATAGGTGATTTTCTTGCATTGTAACCCAGACTCATCAAATGCCTGTTTCACTAGTTGTTCATGGTAGTTTGATGTGTAAGAGTACACTACATGGAGTTGAATGGCTTTTAGGAAAGACCTTAATATGGTACCATTTTTTTTCTGGACTAGTTAAATCTGGAACACGTTCCTTTAAGATATCATACCTTTCGATACAATGACCTGCCAATGCATGCTGTGATTTAGACACTGAGAATATTCTAAACGGCCAGTCCTGTTGATCTTGGAATGTCTAGTTACAGCTACTAAACAATTGGTGGTTCCAATCCTCGTATTTAGCATAGCTTGTATGTGGATGTCAGACCATTCTAATGACCTTATATTGTCACCTCGTAGCATGTAACTATGACATCCGAGCATTGCAACCCACAATTTGAAATTTGCACTTCTTAGATGAATTTTTGCTAGTCTTTCTAGTTCTTCTATGGAGTACCGAGTACCCATCTGTCGAGGATTTATTTCTTTTATCTAAACCATTGAACCTCATTCTTATATTCAGCTCCTCTCTAAAGTTTTTAAAGAGTCGTAAACAGAGATTTCCTCTTATGGTATCTGACCAACTGGTATCTGTTTCGACTTTATGATTAAGTTGAGAGAAGGTAATGAGTAATTCCTTTTGCCTTTGTAATAAATGAGTCAGTGCTGCCACAATATGATCCAAAATAGCTATACTAATTTGTATATCACATTTCTCATTTTCCTTGGACTTAATTACGATTTGGCTTTCGGCACGTCGACTCCACGCCCTGTATTCTTTCATTTTCCGATAGCATGCCTTAATTGAAGATATACTTAATGAGTCATTCTTCTTATCCGAATGTTCTACCCATCTTGCTTGTTTGCTAGCCTTCTTCTTATCGGATTTACTCATACCCGTAGCACCGATATTGTTTTCTTTCTTTTCTTGACTGGCCTCTTCATTCTTATTTTCGAAATAAGCATAACTCGCTTTGATTTTAGTCTGGATATCTTTGATTTTATTATTTTGAATTTCAAGGGATTCTTCATTTTCGTTCTGCTTATTTTGTTTGATTTGTCCGAGCGAGTTTGATTGCCTCGGAGTTAAGAATTTTTGTGGAGCGGGTTTTTGCCATATTTGTAGATTATGTAATAACGAACTGCTAGGTTAGATAATTTCATATGCAAATAGAAAAAAAGAAACCCGTTGCTAAACATACTATTGTCCAACCCTTTTGGTTGAAGGAATACACCTAAAAACAATAAAATTCGTTTTTCTTTTTTTCAATGAAAGCTTTTAAAATAAATTTAGACTAAGTGTTGGTGTCTGAGTGTGAGAGTGTTATCCGGGGCACAATTAACTGGTCTACCGCCTACCAGAATTAGTGACAAATATCCCTCCTACACACAGCCCAAAAATAATAATAAAAAAAAAAAACCAAAAAATTGATAATTAAAATCTTTATACAAAAGCTATATTATCATTACAAAAAATAGGATTTTTTAGCACACCCATAGAAAGAATATCATAACTTAAAGTTGTCCCAGTGTAGCTCATCATATAGAGTATGCTTACAGGGTAAGGAATGATCTAAGGCATGCTCCATAGATAACAGTAACCAGTTACATACTTTAATAAAATTAGTTAAGATTATTATAGACCAGATGTGTTATTAGTATTAAGCTTATTTATTAGAGGAAGAATCTATGGATGTTTATATATATTGTATAGATAAATATGACATGATTTTAAGGACTTTAAGATCCGAAGAACTCTAATAACGTATAGGATTGTAGATGAATCTTAACCTTGATCAAAGGTAAGTTGCGTAAACAGTTAATATTAACTTAACTTACATGTTCTACTGATAAATTTGATATTAACTGTTATTATATTATATATATTATTATTTTTGAATTAAAGTTACTACAGTAGTTGCAAATCAGGTCTTGTTTAGGGCTCTTTAAGTAAATCTAAGTTATACCCCTATTGTTATTATCATGCTTAAGGTATACTCCATAGATATAAATATAATATATAAGTCTTACCTAATTGAACCCCTTATAATAAAATAATCGATGTCAAGTCTAATTCTTTACTGTGGTTTCTGATCTCTGGAAAATTAAACTCATATGCATGCATGCCGTTTGAGGGGATGTAAACATTGGAGATAGAAGTTCAACCCAGCCTTTTAGTTTATATTTACTGTACCTTGTATTCCTGTAGATTGTTTTACACCGATTAATATATTGTCTCTAATCAAGTGGCTTTAGTAATATATAATAAAATGGCCTTCCTTAAAGACCTGGTTGGACTCCTGAACAGACTGAAGATGAACACAGAGTAACCACAGAGATGTTTATTGGAGATGTTCTAAACAAGGACTCTGTATCTATTGGTGAAGATGGAATTAACTATTATGAATAGAAGGACATATTAAAGAAAATAGAGTCTAAGATTAAAAGATGCTGCCAAGGCTAGAATCAGTCCAGTCAGTTTATCTTAACTTGATAAGTTAAAAATAAAAAGTTTGTTTAAATTCATATATCTTTTACCTCCTAGCAATATTTCATATGCAATGATTAGTCATATGGAATAAAGATAAAAACAATATCACCAATTTATTGAACTATCTGGATGGGGTCTATGAATCTGCAGTGAAGTTGAAAGTATTAGAAGAGTTGTAGAGTATTACACTGCAAGCAAGAATTACTCAATTGAAAACCAACGTTCATACTATAGCAGAAGGAGTACGAAATACTATTTGAGCGAAGATGGGAGTAAATTTGAAATGCTAATAGGAATCTATAGTAGAGTTCATCCTGGCTTACTAGACAAAATCTACTCAAAGATTGACCATGATCTTAAAGCACCGACAGTGACCAAAATTCAAATCTGTTTTAAAGAATCCAACGAGCAAATGATTACTGCAGAAGAATTTGTCCAACTTGAATCAGTTCCGAAGCCAGGAGCCTGATCTTAGACGAGCATTCTAATTTGCACTCAATACTAGATACAATTAGTAAACGTTTATTTTTAGTATTCAATTGGTGCAACTTCAGAAGAGGGAAATCTTAAATAATTTTAATTACTATCTGTGACTTGTAGAATTGTAAGTGAATTTGAATATACAATGAATACAACTTGCATATTAAACAAGTTGAAAGATGTTAATATTAACTAACATGTTAAACATAATGGAAAGAATATTTCTCAGCCTTTAAATTTTAATATTTGTCAGATGGAACACTAACAGGCATTAACTCCTGAGAATCATAAGAAAAGAAATTTATCTCTTTCACGAGTTGAGTATATATTTACATGTATGATATAATAATTTAAAGCAGTTAAATAATTTATAGCCTTTTAATCCTTATTTTCAGGTTTGCCGCTCTTCTTTCTTGCTTCCTCAAGCTGTTGTCTGAATTTCTCCTTGGAATCTAGTTGGCCTTGTTGAACTGCAATAGCAACTGCTCGTCTCTCTTTAGCTTGCTCATCAACTCGTTCTAATTCTTCAATCCATAATGCTTCACGCTCCTTGGCAGTTCTTCGTAAAATAGCATCTCTGTCAGTAGGTCGGTTGGGCTTGCCGTAGAAGTAACCACCAACAACCAAAGCTGCAACAGTGAAACCTTGAGCAATAACTCTCCATTGAAACATTCGATTGGCAAGTTTACTATTACCACTCCTTAATGCTCTAGATGACATGTGCAGAGCACCACAGGTAGCCAAAATACCTAATGGTACCAATGGTTGCTGTCGGGCCTTTCTAGTCAGCTTTTCAACAACTGTCTCCTCGCTAGATAATTAGAAACTGCATTTAAGTAAAATACTAGAAACACTTACACATCAATGGCGGTAAAATCAGAACTAGACGGAACACTAGCCATTCCAAATTATAATAGATAAATAAAAATATCCGATATCATTGTTCTGATCGCATATATAGGGAAACTTATCAGTACGGCTCAACCCTTTATAGTGAAGCATACATATATATTGTTATAGCAAAATTAGCAGAGTTGGAATATTGACAATTGATACTGTTAGAATTATACATAAATTTATTTCCTATCTATTATATTATAGTACATGATTACTCTTGAATAACAAACTCCTTCAATTCAGTATAGGCCTTGTCCAAGTCATCGTTAACAATGATCTTGTCGTGAGCACCAGGTTCCTTGGAGTATTCAAGCTCAGCTTCAGCAGCAGCGAGCCTCTTGTTCAAAGAATCATCAGTTTCAGTACCTCTACCAGAAAGACGGGCCTTTAATTCTTCAACAGAAGGAGGAGCAATGAATAAGAATCGGGCATTCAAATCTGTCTTCTTGACTGACTTGACACCTTGCATATCGATATCAAGGATACATTGTCTCTTGAGCTTTTCAGACACGTCTTTGACAGCTGCGATACTTGTACCATAGTAGTTACCAGAGAATTGGGCCCATTCGACAAAGGCATTCTTTTCAATTAAAGATTGAAATTCAGGAACACTAACAAAGTGGTAGTCCTTTCCATTGACTTCACCAGGTCGAGGACCACGGGTAGTGTCTGACAAGTTAGATCAAAGACGTGATTTCTTATTTAAAAAGAACTTACGAGAAACGGAAAATCCAAATCTGTCAGGGTACTCAGCAAAAAGCTTCTTAAGTAAAGTGGACTTTCCAGTACCAGAAGGACCGGAGATAACAATAGGACGACCCAAAGACATTTCGAATAAAATGTATAAAAATGACAACAATGCACCAGCAAATTCAAAACCTGTCGATTAAAGGGGCCTCTCGAAGCAAGTATGTGCGGCTGAGATCTTGATTTCGCATCTTCATATGGCGGATATGTAGATCTGATTTATCAAAATTACTACAGAGTTCATTAAACTTTTATTGTATTGTATAGTAAAAATATCAATTATGTAGTAGATAAAACTATTTTGTTGACAAAACCTCCTCGTTCACATAAACAATAGAAGATTCAGTCTGGTCGAGCCCAGAGAGCTTCAGGGGTATTATACTCAACCAATGATTACTTATCAAGAACCGCTATTTTATGACTATCCATAATAGTGTTTATTCTATGATAGGAATAATAGTTTTATGTTTGAATTCAGATCTAATTGTTTCTTGAATAATCTTGTCTGTCTCGATATCAACCGATGCAATAACTTCACCTCATAACAAATTATTAGAAGAGTGTAAATACACTCTACTGGGACAGAAAAGTTGTAATTTTCCCTTATTAGGTTCGTACCACTTTCTTTTAATTAACCTTCAAGACCTCCCTGGATTCTACTTGATCCTGGCATAGCTCTACAACCTGTATATATCTGTATCACCATACACTCTGAATGGATCCAAATTCTCTCAGATGGTACCAGAGAAGGTTTTTGCATCTTGAGGAATAATAGAGAAGTTTTTTGTTAGTCCAATCTTATTAGTATCAATGCTATCAATATTAAAACCCTCAGCTGGTTCGACGATTCTGAATAGAGATAAACTTAAGGTACTCTTATCTGCGCCAATCCGACTAACAACACCAATCTTCTCAGTAGGTTTGATAGTCACATTAATATTATGAAGCTTGACGATATTTGGTGGTATAGTTTCAAACTTGATAGCCCCTTCAGTTTGCCAGTGAGCAGGAGGTCAGCTATTTTCAATAACGTCAGGAGCCTGGGGAGGAAGATCAATATATCCAAAGATTCTCTCTAATACAAGATCAGATTTATCCAAAATAACAGACTATTTAATGATTTCTGCAAAGAAATGAGTTAATACCAAAGCATTGGTCATAACCAATCTAATCAAACCATCACTCATTTGGCCCCTAGTTGACACATAAACACCGCACATAGCAGTGATAAAAACGATAACACTACCTATACCATTCAATCGAAATGACAACTATCTATCTATAGATTGCGATGCATACAAGCACTGTATATCAAGGTTACTTCGTAAATCAGTCACGTTGGTAAATGCTGGCTCCTTACTATAAGTATGGAAAACAGGAATACCCTATAGAGATTCTTCAAAAGATGCTATCATTGGAGTTTTAGCATCACTAGATAATCTCTTGAGACGTCTTGAGGAAGCAATATAATTTTTTGAACTTGTCTGTAAATCCATAAACAGGAATTTCAGCAACAAAAAAATATCGTGTAGAATATAACACTATCTGAGAAGCATAAAACAAGTTAATAAAAATCTCGACTGAGAATTGCACAGTCTAAGCCTACTGACCATCTGCTTCAGACATATCAGAAGTGAATCGGTTAAGAATTTGTCCTAAAGGAGTCGTCTCAAAGAACAATATTGGAGATCTTATAACACTCTTGGCCATTCTGTCGTGAATATTCTTACTTGTATTAAGACACTACCACAATAAAATTACAGCAGTCATCAAGAAATAAGTTGAAGTATGAATAATACCAATTATAACAAATATTCCCAAGTAGAACTCTGAATCCGAGCCAAATCCAATCAGATATTTTTCTGAAGCCTTCTTCATCCAAATAGAACATTTTCATGTTAAAAAATCCAGCTAAAAATAAATGCAATAAATACAGCTCTATATCCTCCTGCTTGACAGTATCTGAAAAGACGCCAGTGATTGGGATTTTCAATACGAATGTAGATAATTTACAATTAAAAAGCGGACCTGATAATGCTTCGATTGGGTTTTACGAACGATTCTCGGAAATGGAGTGGAGGTGTAATTCACTTCTACTACTCGAGCTGGTACGTTTCATTACATATTCCCTGCAACTGAAACTGCGAATATTGTTGTTGATATTAGTCAACATTTATAAGCACCAAGTCGCAGTTACTGGAAGCAATATTTAATGAATGTTTTTATCAATATAAGCGATGATAGATAGAATTATTCTGATCACTCTACTTTCAAGGAAGGGTGGGGAGTGCAAGTTCCATGGATAAATTATTTGTGTGAGAACTTGTCTACATTTATTAACACAAAAAGTTATATGATAATTCTTTCAAAGTGATTTCTTCCAATTGATGAATCTGCTGGGGCCAGTTTCATATATGAGGAAAATATAAACATAATAAATAGTAGAGCTGGTATATCCTTTGTCTCTATAAAAAAGCATGTAGAATCTCAAACGAGAATTCAACCATCAGAACCGTATTATGATGATTGTTTTACTATATAGGATACCATCCGGTGTCTGACACCTCTTATAAACTTCATGAATCCAGACCATTCCACAGATATGATAAGAAGTTTGATTGATATTTGGGGGTATGAAGTATATAAGCCAGATGAAGATCTGCAAAATGGTAGAGCTCATGGAGGAAGCAGCTGCTATTGTGTTTGCCGATACTCATAATAAGCAGCTAGGTGTTGATCATATTAGCTTAGATGGTGGATTCTCTGCAATAGTCAAAGATGCCAAAGTACAACCACAGAATAGTTATGATTCGTTACATCAGACCCTTTAACAAAAAAAAAGCGAGGGGAGCATTACCTGATTGGATAAAATACGAATATATTACTATAAAAATATACTAGAAGTATTACAAGGACAATAGAAAATGGATGATTACGGATTCGCAGTGATTGAATAGGGGCTAAACAAAACTGAACAGTTTTAAAAATACCTTAACAGGTCAGCACATTGGAGAAACATTTGGAATCCAGATTCAGAAGCTCCAGGTTTTGAATACAAAGGATTTATACAACTTCGAAAGTCTGATGGGTCTTTCGGCTATGGCAATTATAATCCCATCTCTTGTGGACACTGCTAATGAGGTGATGACGAGTGTGAAGGTACCCTGGTGAATTCTCTGTTCCAAATGAAGCTTTAGTTGAGTTCTGTGGTGGACCATATTCAGTCGGAGATTAGATGATCTGTTTGGAGTGTATAGCAGAACTGTATTGTCAAATATTGGTAATGAATCTAGTTTCCTTACTCTTTTCCTTTATAATTTTATCAACAACCAGTTCAAAACTGTAGACACCCCTAGATCCTTAGTTTCTCATCATTTTTATGGTGGGCCTAGTGGATAACCAGGGAATTCCGATGCTGGAGCTATGCAAGTTCTTTTATTTTAGAATCTTATTGGATAGAATCCAATCACTAGTACTGATACTTAGCTTATTTTTTCGCCATTTTTCAAACTATTCAAAATTATAACCTGGATGACAATACACTGTAGATCCAATAATGACAGTAGTTATTATATCTAAGAGGTGTTTATAAATGATAAACCCTGGAATCAAAACTTGATTACGCATAAGACGTTTTTTACTACTAATTGTTCGATAAAATTTATTCTTGGACTTGATATAAAGCAATGGGGTATTGGTGATGTACCGCTTCACCAGCTAATATTATCTAATATATCAAGAATATCATTATAGTCCTTCAGTATGATCAGCAAAATGATTTGACAAATAAATTTCATTTATCATTTTTTAATTTTAATTAATACAAGCATATCTATTTCTAATAGTTTTATCGATAGTGATTTTACTAAAATATATTATCATTCAATCATTTTACTCAAAACTTCACTCGAGTTTTATGCTAATTAAATAACTATTTTAACTTTAACAAACACAAACATTTAAACATTTAAACATTTAAACATTTAAACATTTAAACATTTGAAACGAAATTTCGAAAATAGAAATAAAAAAAACCTCAGTAAATAAAAGAAATTAAATAACATAAAAATACTAATAATTAAAATGATATATATTTTCCATATCCAGTTATGGTTATGAAGTTCTATGTGTTATACCATGGCACTTACAGTAGAAGCTCGATCGCCGCATTTAAAAGTTGGACATTCAGGAGGTTTGAATTCTTACAATGACTACCAGTACTATGAACATTTCCATACCTGGATATAGTGAGACAACTCCCACTTATTACAGTATCCAGGTATCTTATGAACAAACTACTTTTAATATCAAAAAGCGATACAATGACTTTTTAGACCTGGCTAGTGCTTTGGAAGAAGAGATGGGCGAACCAGTGCCTATTGAACTGCCAGCTAAGAAATGGATCGGAAATACCAATAGAGAGTTTTTAGATGAGAGACGCCGCGGATTACAAGCATTTTTACGATATATTGCTAAAAAGGATGAATGGAGAGATTCATTAGCATTTATTGATTTTTTGCAATTGACCAAAAATATCAACAAGAACTCTACCAACAATAATAAGGAGTTGGGAGACTGGATTAAGTTGGTGGATGAAACGAGTATGCTGGTACGAGAAGCTCAAAGACCTGGAATAAGTAGCAGCGAAGAGCGTCGATTGACAGTTCTTGCTAATAATAAGTTAAAAATACTGGAAAGAATGTTAGTTCAAGATACTAGTCTTGGTGATGGAGAATACCGACGCAGAAGAGATACAGTCCATAATCTGACTCAATCATTAAGAAATATCTCTAATCCTACGCAGCGATTATTTGATTTCAAAAATACGAGCGATGGATCATCTAATAGTAGTAGAAATAGTAGCGGATTGTTTAGCGGCAATGGAGTTAGTAGTAGTGGCGGCGGAGGTATTACGGGTGCAGGAGGAGGAAGAGTATTTGGAGGAGAGACAGATAAAACTCGACAACTTAACAATAGTCAGCTTCTTGCGCTACAAAAACAAGAAATGCAAGATCAAGATCAATTTGTTGGACAACTGCTTAAAAGTGTTCAACGACAGAGGCAGCTGGGCCATGCTATTAATGATGAATTAGAGTCACAGAACAGTATGCTGGATGAGCTCGATGAGGCAACTCATCAAGTCAACTCACGGCTTAATCAAGCCAAGAGAAGAACTAATAATTATCTCAAGCACTAAATTTATTTTATTTTTATTTTTTCTATTTTGAACTAGCAATTGGACTGGTATGAGTCGTCTGACTGATAACTTATTTTTGCCTGATAAAGCCATTAACTTACCATATGGATGGTCTACTATATCGATAGAGGTTGGGGCTAACCGAGGCCACTATGAATATATATATATAAGATCCCGGATTTTCTGGACTGATAGTATAAAAAAAAATCAAGTGGGGAGCAAATTCATGTTGGTATTTTAAGCTAAGGATTTGTTCAGTAACTTAATAGCTAGAGCCTCGGTCTGTATGGGGCAAGTGCATTTGAGATACTGTATATTGTTAACATGTAACAGAGTTATGCAAGGTTGGTTTTAGTTGCGTATCCTCGGATTTTTGTGAAATCAAAATGGTGGGGTAAAATGCTAGATAGATGATCATACTCGGTAATTTTGAACATTAATCGTAGATCATGAGAACGAAACCGTTGGAATCTGAGTAGCTATTAAACTATTATTTGTATATATGAAGTAAGGCAGATAAAGTAGTCAACATAGTCAAGAGAGTTAAGGAGTTAAAAGCAGAAGTCAAGTAAATTAGAGAGTTAAAGGCAGTTGAAGGTTAACTCGTGATGAAAAAAATTGCTCATCAGATCAAAAGTCAAGGCATGACTCAAATATTACGGCTCATGATAGAATTGAACCAAGAATTCTTGGTCAAACCGAGGATTCTATGCGTAGAATAATGACAGTTAAGATCTAGATACTGGATAAACTTTGGATAAACATAAGAATAGCCTAACTTAGCTATTTAAAAATTTAATCGATTGGATTCAGCAACTAGACTTCACACCAGGTCAAAGGCTCTATTTGTCAGCAACCCACTTGAGTATGATACCTTATCCTTCTGCTAAGTTACTTATCTAAAAGGCAGCACCATGTATACTGATCCAACTAATTAGCGTATACAGTAAGTTAGTAACTTAACTTACTGTTATTACAATGACCAATTTGCACTGTTACTGCAAGTTATAATATTATTAGTTACATTAACTTACATTAGTCAACTGCTATCGACCACATGTAAGTTACTATGTATCAATTCAAAAACGTATCCAACCTCAAAATAAATAAAATAAAACTACACAACTAAATCCTCTAAATTATTATTAGTATATTTTAATATAATATTTAATTCTTTAAAATATTTAAACTGATACTTATGTTCAGTGTTAAGCACTAATCGTCTAACTAGTTGTATACTTTTAAGTCTTCTCTCAACATTTCTTGATCCAACCTCGGTAAATGTCCCAGGTTAGGGTGTACCCGCTACATCTGGCAGGAATTTCGATCATCTTTGTCTAATTTCATGTCTATCAGCATCAACTGGCTCTGGATCGAAGAGCCTGTCCAATAATTAACCATGGAAAGCTCAATAGGTTAGACATGAGGGTGCATAGGCTATACTAATGGTATAGAACCAACAAACTTAAAAGTCCAAATGGTTGAAGAATTGTTGGGTCAACGAATGATGAAATTTATTAAAACATGTCAAGAATCATCAACCAGCCAATTCCCATATCGTGAATTCCGATGGCAATAGTTTATGCGGTGCTCTGATCTAAATCAAGCCTAGTAGGGCAGTTCTGGAAAAACTAATGCATCATCTTGTTCTGTTCCAAACTAAGTTAAGGACTTGTTGGTGCAGGCAACACCACTTATTCAAAAAAATAATTTTGGTTAGACATATTATTATCGTTACCCCACCTTAAAATATTGTATAACTTTACTGCAATCAAAAATTAAATTGAGCTCGGCTGTATCACAATTACTAAATTAAGGTTGAGCAAATGATACTTGAGTTGAGAAAGCTACCGGTACTAACACATTATATGGTAACTGTTGCTACAATCACAAATTAGTATGATCACTATCCTACAATGTCTATACTAGAAAACAACTATTGTTACAACCATTATATTCGCAATACTATTACCAACTACTATTAACTACTATTATCTACTATCATCTACTATCATCTACTATCATCTACTATCATCTACTATTATCTACTATTATCTACTATCATTTACTATCATCTACTATCATCTATTACCTACTATTCCCTACTATCATCTATTACCTACTATTCCCTACTATTCCCTACTATTCCCTACTATTACCTACTATTACCTAGCTATATTACCTCTCCCAATCCCTAAATCTCGGTAGATGGTCGACATTTGCTTTTTCATACCCCTCTTTAATGCGATTATGGTGGTGGCACTCCAGATTGTCTCCACAAAAAAGCAATGCACGCCTTTGATTCTCAAAAGTTTCGGCTGCTCGGTCAAAAAAAATGGTAGATTTTTAACTTGACAGCTTGGGTTAACTAGCTTGCGGCTGGGGGCCAGGGCCTTCCTACATCATTCAAAAAGTATAGTACACAGTAGCGAGGTATAGATCTGTTCGATGGGGACTCGAAATTATAAATACTGTCGATCCAGCACCTTGTTTTAGGATTATCTTTATTTGTATTTTACAAACTACAAAACTAAAAAGAAAAAACAAAGCTGGTTATTCTTTTTTATTTTTTTTTTTTATTTTTTATTATTATTACTATTATTATTGTTAATTTGCTGCGTTCATTTTCTTGTCGTTGATTCGATCTTATTATTCTATCATCTTATTCTTAATTTCAATTCCACACATACCTTCATAATGACTATTGATCCTAAGCTCATTCAACCAGGCCGAGTTGGCAACCTTTCTGCTGAGCAAGAAGTTAAACTCAAGGAATTCTGGTCTACTATTCTTATCTTCACTGGGGATGCTCCAAAGGACTTGTCAAAGTCTATCACCAATGTCTCTACTTCTAGTGCTCCTGCCAAGAAGAAGGGTTTCTTTGGCTCTAAGGCCAAAGAACCTGAACTTGATGATGCTGCTACTCAACTTGACCACTTGAAGAGATCTCTTGGTAAATACTCACCTGAACAATTCAAGACTGCTGTTAGACAATTGGTCCGAGGTGATAATGTTGACAACGTGTTCCTCAGATACTTAAGAGCTAGAAAGTGGAGTGTTTCCAAGGCCTTGGAAATGTTTGGTCAAACCATTGTTTGGAGACTTGATGCCAAGGTTGAAGAATTACTCTTTGGTGGTGAAGAAAAGGCCATTGAGACCAAAGATGATGGTCTTATTTTGCAATTCAAAACTGGTAAGGCAGTTGTTCATGGTTTAGATCTTAAGGGACGTCCTATTGTTGAGGTCCACGTCAAGTTACACGATCCCAAGGCTCAAACTGAGGCTTCTATTGAACGATTCACTACTTTGGTTCTTGAAGCTGCTAGATTAGGTATTAAGGATCCTTCTGACACTGCTGCCGTCATTTTCGATCTTACTGATTTCACACTTGGCAATATGGACTATAATGCTGTTAAGTTCATTATTACTTGTTTAGAGAAGCACTACCCTGAATCTTTGGGTTTCCTTTTCATCCACAAGGCCCCCTGGATCTTCCAAGGTATCTGGAACGTCATCAAGGGATGGATTGATCCTGTTGTTGCTTCCAAGATTTCTTTCACCAGAAATTACGATGATCTTGCCAAATTCATTTCTCCTCAATATATCCCCAAGTCTCTTGGTGGTAAGAGACCTACTGATTACAAGTACCTTCCTCCTGTTCCAGGTGAGAATGAGAAGTTGAAGGATACTGCTACTAGAGATCAAATCTGGGCTGAGAGAAACGGCTACTTTGATGCTCTTGATGAAAAGACCGTTGACTGGGTCAAGTCTTCTGGCTCCACTTCCAGTTCTATTAATGCTGCAAGACAAGAATTAGCTGAAAAGATTCAAAACAACTACTGGTCTCTTGATTCTTATGTTCGAGCCAGATCCATCTATGATAGAGACGGAACCTTGGCTGACTACCAACCTTCTCTTGCTCAACCTGAATTAAGAGCTGCTGCCGCTGCTGCTTCGAATCCCAAAGATGCTAAGGTAAGTGCTACTACCATCACCACTTCGGTCGCTGCTCCCGTTGCTGTTTGATTATTGTTCAGCAATTTTGATTAACTTTAGAATTAAATTTGATTATTTTATCTAATCTTTCTATATTTTCTTGGTTTTTGTTTTAATTTTTTTTGGGTTATTTAATGTATGTATGCGGTAAAAAAAAAGAAAATAGCAATATATTTATGCATTTAATTATTTCATTTTATTATTATTTCTATTCAAGTCTAGTTTAAGATCATGATGTTTATTACATATATTTATAATATATATTTTAAAATGTGGAGTATCACGTGACGCGTCCGAACTGTGCACATGCCATTAGTCTTAACTTACTGCTCCTTGGTGTGTCGTGTGCTCGCGATACACCCTAACCCACTTTGTTTGAAACAATATAGGGGTCACAAATGGTCTATTTTTTTCCCCTTCTTTCTTTCTATTCCAGATTTGAAGCTTTCTTTCTTGACCTAATAATTTAGATTTGGGGAATTTAGAGTGATTTATAAGATTTAGGAGAGAATCGGTTAAAAAGCTGTCTTCAAGTTTGGTTGTTTGTTAATCTACAAGAATTTCTAAGCTACTCACAAGACATCGGTAATATTTTTTTGTAGTTTTCGACCACTTATCAATTTGTTACAATCTAAAGAAATATTTAAATCGGTATATGAGTGGCATTTATCGACTGTTTGTTTGAAATTTATTTTGAAATTTATCTTAAAATTTGAGTACCATGACTAGTACTGTAGTTGCTGGCCGAGCCGGTAATCTTACTGCTGACCAAACTGCCAAGTTGAAAGAAATGTGGGGTCAAATCTTGGCTTATATGGGAGCATCTTCTAATTCACTAAAGTCCGTTTCAACTAATGGATCTCTGGCAAGTACCAAGAAAAAGAAACGTGGATTGTTTGGTCTAGGTCGAGAAAAGCATGTTGACGACGCATCAAGTCAAGCTAAACATTTACAAAAAGCATTAGGATCCATTACAGCCGAACAATTCCGAGAAGCTATTAAATATATGTCTAGAGCTGATAATGTAGATAATCTTATTTTAAGATTCTTAAGAGCTCGGAAATGGGATGTTTCCAAGGCTCTTGAGATGTTTGGTCATACTATTGCGTGGCGTATTAAGGAGAATGTCGAGGATTTGCTTAGTGGTGGTGAAGCTCAAGCTATAAAGAACAATGATGATGGTCTTATGTTACAATTTAAGGAAGGAAAAGCGGTTTTATGTGGTAAGGATCGTCATAATAGACCTATTGTTGATATTCGAGTCCGACTTCATGACCCTAAAGCTCAATCCGAGGAATCCTTAGAGCGTTTCACCATTTTGTTTATTGAAACTATTAGATTATGTTTGCAAGATCCTGTTGATACTGCAGCAGTAATTTTCGATATGACTGGTTTTGACACCTCGAATATGGATTATAACTCTGTCAAGTTCCTTATTCAATGTTTTGAACAGCATTATCCTGAATCCCTTGGTTTCATTTTGGTCCATAATGCTCCTTGGATATTTTCTAGTATTTGGAATATTATCAAGGGATGGATTGATCCTGTTGTTGCATCTAAAATTTCTTTTACCAAGACTTATGCTGATGTGCAGAAGTTTATCAGTGATGAGTATATTCCCGATGACCTAAAGACCGTGAAGCATGAATCCAAGTCTGAAAAGAAGAACAAGACTTTTGGATACTCTTATTTACCCATTGTTGAAGGTGAAGACCATAAGATGTCTGACACTGCTACTAAGGAAAAGATTATTGCTGAGCGGGATGCTCTTTTCTCTGATTTACAGGATCTCACTTTAGAGTGGATTACTGCTTCTCCTAATGCTTCTAAGCCTATCGAGGAAAAGAGAAACCAAGTCATTAATAATCTCAAATCAAATTACTGGAAATTAGATCCTTATGTCCGTTCTAGAAGTGTTTATGACCGTAATGGTGTTCTTGCCAGTTTCCAGCCTGTTTTATCTCAACCTGAGCTTGAAAAGGCTGCTGCTGCTGCTGCTGGTACTTCATGAATCTAAAACTACACACCTACAAATCTTAATTATATCTATAGTTTATCTAATTGCTATATAATATGAAATGTATTTTCACCTATGTTAATATATTTGATCTTTGCTTCTTTTGTACGAACCTCTATTGTACTAAATTGTTGAACATTAAGCCGCTGCCAATATGATACACTTGACCTTCTTACTGTTCACGGGGACATTATGTCTGATGCTATAACCAACGCTATAGAACAGCTGAAATTGAGTAAGCTATCATTAATACTTTAATTATGATTGAATAATACTAATGCTATAGGTGTTGATTCAACAATCTCATTAGAAAACGCGCTTGTTCAAGTTGAAGTTCTACACGCGTCAGTTCCACGAAGAGGCTTATCACCCCAAAATCTATCAAATATCATATCAATATTAACAACCCCTAATTCAATACCACCATCTTTACAATCTCGGATAATTCGTTACTATTTATTGCCTAGAGCGCTTGTAGACGATGAAATTGTTGTAAAGATTGTTGGTAGTTTGAGACCTGGAAATAAGATTCCCTTGACTATCAAAAGCAGACTGCTTAAATGGCTAGTGGTGGTATATGAATTATTAAAGAATCCTAATATAATCCAAACTTTGTATGGAATTCTTTTTATGTATTTAAGATATGAATCTCTGGGACAATGGATCTGCCATCTGCTTTTCTTGTCAACTTCTAATGAGCATGTTGTTCCATGGAGAGTAGCTCTACTTCAAGACATGTATTCAATCAACAAAGACTCTCCCCATTTGTCTGCCCTTCTTTTACTCTATAAAGACTATGCTCCTGGGCATATACGTGTAACGCTACGTGGTGCCAGTTCAAAAGTTTTTAGACATCCTGATCCTCATTTACTTGCTCAACTCAAGCTCATTCAACAAGAGTTTGGTTCGTCTCCAACTGCCGTACATATTTCTGATACGAATGAAGCAAGACTCACCCATGCTTCTAAGAGAATTCGTATAAATATACCGGTACTTGCCAGTACAATACAAAATGATAGTTCGACTCGAATAGAGGCTATACGGACCAAGACTGAGTTTGTCCACAATATCCATAGACTGCGTTTCCCAAAGCAGTTGGCATCGATTCTAGAAGACACTGGAATGCTTACTCAGCTTCTTAACTATAGAGGTAATGATGAGAGCTGGCAGAGATTAAATATTTGGCTGAGTAATGCCTTGTTCAACGAAATGGATAACATCTACAGTCTTAAGTACTTACTCACCCGTATTCTCAAGCTCATTGTTGTATCCAAAACGTTTCCTTTGTCAGTAGAAGAATTTCTATATCAGTATTTACGGTCATGGGATGGACGAAATGACATTAAAGAAGTTATATTTGCTATACTTGGATATATACCATTACTTCATAGTACGTCTTTGAATAACTATATTCTCGCGCCATTAACCAGGATTAGCGATGAATTCAAACCTACTGATAATGAGAGAATATCTTGGGCAACTGAATGCATTGATTTATTTGCAAAGATAATCTGCAACTGGTCCGTATTATATGGGCCAAAAATGAAGGGCGAATGGCGGAAACTTGGAGGACTGGATCGTGCTAAAGTTACAGAGACTCTTCAATCCATAGTTGATTTTGTAACATTGCAGACTGCAAAATTAACAGACTATTCCGTCCAACAGCATGCATTATCATTCTATTATGATTTGGCTAGATCAGAATTCAAACTTTTAATTTCCCAGAGCTTTTTAAGTGATTCACACATAATTGAAACTTGCTTGTCTCCTATAGGATCCGACATAACGCGCCTAGTGCAATTATTCAGAGCAATGCCCCAATCTGGAAACAGAGCCTTAGCCAAGGAGTTATTGTGGACTGATAATACGTTTACTACAGTGGGTACGACTGCTTCTGACAAACTTGTGCGCGATATTGAGACGTTCTGCCAAAAGACTAACTTTTCGGCGCAGTCATTGTTCAATATTTGCAACAACCCAGCTTATTCATCATTGGCAAGAAGACTCCTAAAACAGGTGGAAGATAATAATATATTTTTAGATACAAGTTATTCTGGACAAATTACTGCCCAGGGCCTTTCTGCAGCATCTCTGTCAACCATCTCTCAATTCAAGCGAGACTTGTCACAAGCTTTATCAACTCACGGGTATGCCACTCTAACTGAATCAGACTAGATAGAATTTCATTTCATCATTATTTATATGGCTATTTACAGTGTTATTTATTTAATATATTTACATATCATCATTTGGATGTTAAAATGATAAGCACCTGCTTGTCAGCGGGAGCAATGACGCGTTTGATCTCTTTACCATAGAGCCATTGTTCACTATCAGGATGATCTTTGACTAAAGCGAACAATTCGTCTTGACCCAGTCCAGTTTCAGCCTTAATAGTCAATCGCTTACGACCATTGATCACAACATCATAATAAGGATTAGGCTTCTTTTCATTACTGGGCTTCGGCCAAGGCTGTCCAAATATCGTCTTCCATGGCTTACCCTCAGCATGACAGAGTCGTTCCCAGAATTCTTCAGCATGAGCTGGTGTAACAGGTGCCATTAATTGAAGCAATGTTCTGACACTGTACACAACTAAGTCATGATCAACAGATTCAACGTCTGTAAGCAACAGCTTGGTAATCTTCATATAATCGGAAATAACAGTATTTAAAGTTAAATCATCGTGGAATGCAATAGAGATTTGCTTGATTTTAGTCTGAACTTCCTTCCAAATTTCATAATCAGATTCAGAAAGATCAGCCAATTTGACTTGTCCAGAATTGGGTGCGCATTTCAAAATTGAAGATGCATGATCAACCAAAGATTCTACTCTCAAAAACCATCTTTCAATACCAACAATCTTTTGTTGGTCCCAGTTCAAAATATCAGAAACTGGTGCTTGAAAAAGAATATGTGCTCTTGTAGCATCAGCGCCATGGTTTGCAATACACTCCACAGGGTCGGTACCATTAAACTTGGATTTTGACATCTTTTCATGAGTCACAACCGGAGTCTTCCCAGTTCCAATGACAATTGGAGAATCAGCACCAGTAGAAAAGTCTAATTCGGCAGGCTTCAAGAATCTACCAGTATCGGGTTCTATATAAGTCTTACCATGGACCATGCCTTGTGTGACAAGTTTCTTTATAGGTTCGCCATTCATATCACCACCGTTCCATGCATTTGCTTTGAGCAAGAATTTTCCAATGAATCTTGAGTAAAGGAGATGTAGAATTGCATGCTCAACACCACCAGTATAAAGATCGACGGGCATATTAGCAGAGGCCCTTTCATAACTAAAAAGCTCCTTATCATTCTTGGGATCAGTATATCGGAAAAGATACCAGGATGAGTCCATAAAGGTATCCATAGTGTCAGTATCACGCTTGGCAGGGCCATGACAACTAGGACAAGTGGTATTAATAAACTCTTCACTAGATGCAAGTGGACTACCTAGACCTTCTGGAAGCAATACAGGTAGCTGATCATCAGGAACTGGGACAGTACCACAGTCGTCACAGTGAACTATAGGAATAGGAGCACCCCAAAATCGTTGTCTGCTGATTAACCAATCACGAAGACGTAACTGAGTGGCATGAGAACCATACCCAGTAGATTCCAAATGCTCTATAACCTTTATACCGCCTTCCTTACTAGATAATCCACTAAAAGGACCACAAAGATCATTCATAACACCATTTTTACCAGTATAGATTCCACATTCTGCCAATTCAGCACCCTCAGGGGCTTTAATAACAACCTTGAATTTCTTTTCAGCAGGCATGTTTTCGTTCCAGAATCCGAAATCTCGTGAATCATGAGCTGGACATCCAATGACAGCTCCTGTACCATAATCAGAAATGACATAAGGCGCAACAAAAACAGGAATATTAAACACATCTGGAGAAATAGGATTAGATAAGAATAGTTCAGGGATTAAATATCCTTGTTTGGAATCTGCTGGTAAATCTTTTGCAGTATCTAGAAACTGACCAAGTTTAGAATCAGTCTTAGCAAAAGTCTTAACAATATCGTGATCTAGTGATAATGCTACATATTCGATACCATACACTGTATCTGGTCTAGTAGTGAAAGTAGAGATCTCAGATGGAAGCTCAGAGTCTAAACCTGCTACTGGTTTCACATTCAACTTGAAGTTAGCACCGTGAGATAAACCAATCCAGTTCTTTTGCATAGTTTTAACTCTTTCTGGCCAATCTTTTAATAGTTTCAAATCTTGAAGAAGTTCAGGTGCAAACTTAGTGATAGCCAAGAACCATTGCTCGAGACTTTTCTTCTCTACCAAAGCACCAGATCTCCATGATCTCCCTTCACTATCTACTTGCTCATTTGCCAAAACAGTTTTCTCGATAGGATCCCAATTGACAATTGCCTTTTTTCTATAAGCGAATCCATGTTCGTGAAGCAACAGAAATAACTTTTGGGTCCACTTATAATACTCAGGGGAACAAGTAATAACCTCTCTGTCCCAGTCAAAATCAGCCAACATGGCATCTATCTGGACCTTCATTTTTTCAATATTGTCGTAAGTCCATACTGAAGCATCGACACCTCTCTCAATAGCAGCATTCTCTGCTGGTAATCCAAAAGCATCCCATCCCATAGGATGTACTACATCATAGCCATTCATTCTTCGGTATCGAGATAAAACATCACTAATAGTAAACACCCGTAAATGTCCAATATGCAACGTTCCTGATGGATATGGGAACATAGTTACTGCGAAATATTTCTGACCATTTCGATGGGCAGCATCTGAATCAGGCCTTGGAGGGCAAGTTTTCCATCGCTCCTTCCATTTCTGATCCAGTTCAGTAGGACTTGAAACAGCTGATATTATTGAACAATGGAATTGTCTAAAAGATATAAATCTAGGTATAGCAGATATGGATTTTGTAGGACCAATATACCGAAGCATGTCCAGCAAAAAATCCGTCTATTCACTGTAAAACGAAATTCGTCAAACGATTATTTCAGAACTCTGAGCTAATGAGTATATAGAGGTTCTCGAGTTTTAAGTCCTTTATGTGAATTTCAAAAGCCGCTTTGTAGCATTACATACAGGCCGTCGGAGAGATTACAGATACACAGTTAGAGTTAACAGTTAACGTAACAAACGCGCGCAAGTAAGCGCTTGGTATCAATCAGTCACGTGATCTGTTCACTATGTAATTACTTACGTTAGATAAACGGTTATCTGTTCACATAACCTAGTTACAACAGAGTAGTTATTATATCCCAAAAGATATCGAATTAACCTGTTTTGTTTTAAGATAGTCTACGTTATTTCGAGATGTCTAGCTTGGTTCCTGCTCTGTATTCTCTAATTGGTAAGTGGTTTTGGTTGGTGAAGATAGTTGGCAAAATGATAATGAAAGAAATGGGAAGCAAACTAACAATACAAAATAGCTAGAGACACAGACGCTGATTTGGATATACCAGATGACGATGTAACAGACCCAGCTACTGAAGAAATTTTTGCTTCTTGGGCAATTTTCATTGTTATTAGTTTATTAATTTGTTCGCTATGGACCAGTTACTACTTGCAACAAAAGAGGATACAAGCCATTCATGAAACCGTGTTGTCGATTTTTTCAGGAATGTTTGTTGGACTGATTATTAGAGTTTCACCAGGACACTTTATTCAAGAACATGTGTCATTTAGCTACTCATACTTTTTCAATTTGCTGTTGCCACCAATTATTCTTAATTCCGGATATGAGCTTCATCAGGCCAACTTTTTCCGAAATATCGGTTCGATTTTGACATTTGCCTTTGCCGGTACATTTTTAGCAGCCGTAGTATTAGGAATTTTGCTTTATATTTGGACTGCAATTGGATTTGAAGGTATCAATATCTCGTTTGTCGATGCAATTAGTGTTGGCGCTACTCTGTCAGCCACTGACCCTGTAACAATTTTGTCCATCTTTAATGCCTACAAGGTTGATCCTAAATTATATACTATTATTTTTGGTGAGAGTTTGTTAAATGATGCAGTCTGTATTGTTATGTTTGAGACTGCTCAAAAGTTTTCTGGAGAGTCGCTCAAGCTATCTAGTTTTTTCAAGGGTGTTGGTATGTTCTTAATGACATTCACCTTGTCGTTATTAATTGGAAGTATTGTCGGTATTATGACTGCATTAGTCCTTAAGCATTCTCATGTACGACGATTTCCTCAAATTGAATCTTGTTTGGTACTTTTATTTGCCTATGGATCTTATTTCTTTTCTAATGGATGCCATATGTCTGGTATCGTATCATTGTTGTTCTGCGGCATTACCCTCAAACATTATGCCTATTACAACATGTCAAGAAGGACCCAAATTGCCATCAAGTATATTTTTCAATTATTGGCACAATTATCGGAAAATTTCATTTTTGTGTACTTGGGACTTTCTCTATTTACTTTGACTGAACTTACATTTAAACCAGTATTGATTATTGTCACTGCGTTGGGCATCTGCATATCTAGATGGGCAGCTGTTTTTCCATTGTCAAGATTAATCAATTTCGTCAGTCGAACAAGAGCCAGAGCTTCTGGTAATAAATATACTGGGGATGAAATTCCTCAACAGTATCAGATGATGCTTTTCTGGGCTGGTTTGCGTGGAGCAGTCGGTGTTGCATTGGCTGCTGGTATAGAAGGTGAGCATGGATCATCCTTAAGAGCAACTGTGCTTGTAATTGTTGTCCTTACAGTCATTGTTTTTGGAGGTACCACTGCTAGAATGCTTGAAATCCTGGGTATTAGAACCGGAGTTATAGAAGAGGTGGAAAGCGATGACGAATTTGATATTGAGGCTGTGCTAGATAGTCGATTCAGTAGAAGCCTTGCTGGATCTCCTTCAGGCCGCCAACAAGATCGAGGAGGATTCTACATGAACCAAAGAGGTGCTTCAGATTCTGCAGATTCTATTTCAAGACTACGAAGATCGGGTTCTTACCATGATAACGAAGGACTTGGAATTGGTGAAGGTCCAGAATCAGATGCTGATTCCGATGTTTCAGACTTGCCTCCTATGGCAGGCTCTAGAGTTAATGTAGCATTAGATGATCTTGGTCGTCATACTCAAGATTTGGGTACTTCATCTTCATTGTCAGGGATATTATCGCGTGCTGAAGATAGGGCCAAATGGTTTAGAGAGTTTGATGAGCAAGTACTCAAGCCTGTATTACTTGACTCTTCTCCTATTACTGGATCACCGAATGGTACCCCTCGATGAAATTTTATGATTTGATGACCCGCTACAAACAAAAAAAAATTTTTTTTTGCTACTATAACTATGGACAATCTTTCTTTTCTTTTTCTTTTTCTTTTTATTATTTTCTTTTTTTGCATAACTATATTATCCCCATCTGTATTTGAATTTATATTTCTCTTTAACTATCCATAATTTCTTTAATCTAGTTCCCTGATATGATATTTTTGCCTGCCAAGTTAACGAAACTGTTCTACTGTAACTTGTTGACTTAAAGTTACTATCTATGAGAGCAACTTCAGCCGTATATTACCATAACCCTATAGACCTCCTTCGTATGCCACTAAAGTTCGTTAATTACTTTACGCGTTGCAATATCGCGTACTACCGACTCGATGAGCCAGGAATTTGAACATGACGTAGAAACAGGTCCTTCGCCTCCTGGAGGGTCTAATAAACGACAAAGTTCAATAGAGGAATTGCCTAATACCAAAAGGGCCCGCTCTTCTGTTGGTGGTGCTTCAGACTTTTCGATCGATGGCACCATTACCCCTGCCGAGCCTAGTGAAGTTCAATATGATGTTCAGAACGAAGAAGATGAATTATCTCAAACTGAAAGCGTTGAAGCCGATGAATTTGAGGAAGATGAAGTAGATCAAGAAGGTTCTCAGAGTCAAGGACGACGGAAATTTGCTGGTAAGATTAAGTCAGTGAATATGGTTAATTTTATGTGTCACACCAACCTCACCATTACATTTGGTCCAAAAATCAACTTTGTTGTTGGTAGAAACGGTAGTGGTAAAAGTGCCGTATTAACAGCTTTAACTACTTGTTTAGGAGGCAGAGTTACCGATACTAATAGAGGAAGTAATGCTGCTTCATTAATTAAGAGCGGGGAAACGAAAGCTGTGATTACTATTAAATTTGATAATGTTGGTGCTGGTGCCCATTTGCCCGAGGTGTTTGGAGATGAGCTTATTGTGGAACGAGTTCTGTCTAAAGCTTCTGGAGGAAGTGGCTATAAAATTAAAAATTCTGATGGTGTCAAAGTATGCGAGTCTCGAAAAGAACTTGAAGAGATTTTGAGCAAATATAATATTCATATCAACAACCCTTTTACTATCTTAACACAAGATATGTCTCGTACATTTATTTCCGCTGCAAGTGCTAAAGACAAGTATACCCATTTTATGAGAGGTATTCTCATTGAACAAACAGAGCTTATGTTTGGTGCTACAAGAGCTAAGCTGAAGGAGATTGACGAGGATTTAGAGGCCAAATCTAAAGATTTGGAGGTTTTAAAAGTAGAATCAGATAAATGGGCAAAGAAATTTGAAGAGAATAAGAAGCGGGAATCTATTGCTAGAGATATTGTTAAATATGAAAGTATGATTGCATGGAATAGAGTTTATTTGGCAGAAAAAGAGAAGCAAGATAAGGAAAACAAGAAGGAGGAATACGAAGCCGAGATTCAAAGACTCAATAATACATTAAACAGCTTTGAAAATGTGGTTGCTTCGCATGAAGCCAAGAAAAATGAAATATTATTAGAGAAATCAAATGTGGACTCTTCTTTAGAAGGATTACAAAACCAAAAATATGCTTTAGAAGAAAAAATCAAATCGAATAAACGTGCTATTGAAGAAAACCAAAAAGCTGAGGTTACAATCAATCAACGACGTCTAGACCGTGAAGAAGAAAAGACTAAGATCGAACAGGAAATTAAATCCCTCACTGAAGGTGATGAAAACTCACAAAACATTCAACGTCGAAGTGAAATCATTAAAGTGATTGAAGATATTGATGAAGAAGTTTCAACTTTAACTGAAAAGATTGAATCGGCGGAATCACGTACTGGCCCACTTCAGAGTGAAATAAATGACCTGGAAGCTGAAAGGAACCGTACTGGTTCTTCTTGTAGGTCAATAAAATCGGAAATTGAATCTTTAAAAGCTGGTCAAAGTACAGTTCAATCAGCATTCGGAAGAAATATGCCTAATGTTTTAAACGATATTAAAAATGAAAGGAGATTCCATCAGAAGCCCATCGGCCCTTTGGGATTAGAAATCGCTTTGAAAATGCCTGACTGGAGTCCACTTCTAGAGGGCTTCATGAGGTACACATTAGATGCTTTTTGGGTCCGAGATGAACATGACAGAGGCATCATATTAAATATTCTGAGGAAATACAAAATGGGCAATACGGTATATTGCAAGCAATTGGATATGTTTGACTATTCAAAAAGTGTCCCTGATAAGCAGTTTATCACGGTTTTAGACGCTCTAGAAATTTCTGATCCGGGTGTAGTTCGTTTGCTGATTGATGTTCATAGAGTAGAGCGTATCGTTCTCATTGCTGATTTCAAAGAAGCTCGTGAGAAGATGCATCAAGGACCAAGAAACGTTGCATTTGCTATTTCACGTGAACCAGCGTCTGCTGCAAATCCTGATCCCAGAAATGGATATAGAGTAGGTAATTCTGCTATGGGAGGTGGTTCATCATCTCAAAGAATGGAAGGTGCTAGAGCTGGGTTCCCTCCAAAAATGCGTGTCGATGTTTCATATCAAATCAGTGACTTGGAGAAATCCCTTAGACGTGAGACTGAAAGACTTCACAACATCCAAGACTCTCTAAGTAACAAGAATACTGAACTACATCAATTAAAGGATTTGATTAGAGGTTACAAAAACCAAAGTGGTAGATTGAGAGCCAGAAAGTCAAGTCTACAACTTGAAAAGGATGCTCTTGATACTGCCATTGAAGAATTCTCTGATGGCGGTAAAGTGGCTGCATTAAATGGACATCTAGAGACTATTGCTTCTCAACTTCAAGCATATAAGGAGCAATTTGCTTCCATTTTTGCTATTAACAGGGAAAAGAAGAAGATTTCCAGGGACCTGGTGGCTGATCTTGATAATCTTAATCTAAAGATCAACGAGCTTTCAGTTCAAAGAAGAGATTTAGAAGCGAAACAGCATAAACTTGATATAGAATTCAGAAAGTTAAGTTCAGACCGTGATGGTGCATTGGAGAATATCCGAAAACTAAAGCAATCGATTCAACTCGAAGATAGGGCTATCGAAGAGATTATTTCTCGTATTGAAGTATGTATAGATCTAATCCATCATAATATCGCTGACTACTAACTGTATAGAAATATACCGACGGAGCCAAAAGATTTAGTTCCGAACCTGTTAGACTAAGTCGTGGCTTAACAGAAGATGATGCTATCGAGAAACTAAAGAAAAAGCGGGCATTACGTGATGAACTTGCCAAAAAGGCTGGCATGTCAATGGAAGAGTTATTGTCGGAAATGACAAAAGCTAGAGACTCTTATTTAAAAGCTACAAAGACCATTCAAGAACTGAAGGATCTGCATGATAAAATTCTTTCATCTACAGCTGCAAGAGCATCAGCATATAATAGAATTCGTCATGATACTATTAGTGAAATCAAGAAGCATTTTAGTAACAACCTTAGTGAACGTGGGTTTGAAGGAAAGCTTAAGGTAGATGATAAGAATAGAGAGCTCATCTTAAGAGTCAATCCAGCTAGTGCGGATTCTAAGAAACGAAAAATCGAAACACTATCTGGTGGTGAGAGATCTTTCTCTCAGATTGCTTTATTGGTATCAACTTGGAAGTCTATGTCTTCGTCATTAGTTGCTCTCGATGAATTGTAAGTGAACTTGTTTTTAAATACTTGTATTCAAATTCTAACGTTAGTGATGTTTTTATGGATAATGCAAATAGAAAGAGAAGTTTACAAATGGTTATCGATACTTTGAGAAAGGTAGAAGAGAAACAATCAATAATTATTACTCCTCAGGATATGGAAATTGATTCTAAAGATTTAGAAGGAGGGGATGTTACAATTCAAAGAATGAAGGACCCTGAAAGAAATTTCTAGCTATGATTAATGCATATAATTATTATGTAAAGAAATATTATTATTTTTAATGATTCTTCTATTCATCATCGTCGTCGTCTTCATCGTCGTCTTCATCATCATCGTTGTCATCTTCATCAGAAACATCCTCACCAAGCTTTGCCAATCTCAATTTGTAGAACTTTTTCTTTTCATCCAAATCACCAAGAAGCAGCATAAGATCATCCATATCCGATTTAGGAACCATTTCTTCTGTAGTCATATCCTTTTCATCCAGCTTTCCCTTAACAGACGCAAGTTCTGACTTCAAAGGCTCAACCTCTTTTTGAAGAGATTCCAACTTAGACAAATTGTCGGAATGCTTTTTTTTCAAAGATTCATACTCCTCAACCTTCTTGGACAAGTTCGAATTAGATTCTTTCAACAATTCCAGCTCCTTGATCTTCTTTGTAAGGTCATAATTGCTCTTTTCCAAGTCATCTAATTTTTTGGCCTTTGATAAAAGTTCGGAGTTTTCCTTATCAAGTTTCTTAGCCTTTTTCAAAAGTTCGGAGTGTTCTTCTTCCAGGAATGCTAGCTTCAAAGCCTTAGCAGAAAGCTCAGAATTATCCTTTTCCAAGCCTTCGAATTTTGCAGCCTTAACTTGAAGTTCAGCATTATACTTTTCTAGATTATCCAGATCTTTGACTCTTAATAGCAAGTCTGCCTTCTCTTTTTCAAGAACATCTAGTAATTTAACCTTAGCTAGAAGATCAGCATTGGACTTCTTTAAGGTCTCCAATTCTTTAAGCTTAGAAACAAGATCAGATTTTTCCTTTTGCAAACTGTCAAGTTGCTTCAAATCTTCAGATAACTTTTGATTTTCTTTCTCAATATAGGAAATCTTCTTAACATCTTCACTTAGCTTCAGATTCTGTTTCTCAAGCTGATCAAACTCCTCAATCTTCTGTAAAAGAGTAGTCTCTTTCTCCTTAGTTATCAGTTCAAGATCTTTTAATTTCGTAGAGAGGTCAAAATTATTGGCTTTAAGAGCATCTAGTTCCATCACTTGTGAAGCAAGATCAGTGCAATTGTTTTGAAGTTTTGCGTTTTCATCTTTCAGTTCATCAAAATCCTGAACCTTTTTCTTCAGAGTATTTAGCTCCTTGGTTATCATTTCAAGTTGCTTAGAATCCTTTTGAAGCTTTGCATTATCAGCCTTAACAGTTTCTAGGTCCTTAATTCTTGAAATTAACTCACAATGCTTTGCGGATAAATCGTCAAAATCCTTCACTTTCTGATCATTTATATCTTTCAGAGATTCAAGCTCTTTTTCAAGGACAGGAATCTGTTCGCTGGTCTTTTTAACAGATTTGAAGTCCTTTAACAATGAAGAGTTAGACTCCTTCAACTTATCGTACTCTTCCTTAACCTTTGAAAGACTTTCCACTTTTTCTTGTAAGCTCTCCAAATTTTTGACATTTTCAGATAGTTCTTTATTAGCATTCTTAAGAGAGTTAAAATCCTTGAGTTTAGCAGAAAGAGCAACGTTCTCTTGTTTCATTGCTACGAGTTCTTTCACTTGAGAAGAAAGCTTTTCATTATCTTTGTTAGAAGATTCTAGCTCTTTGACTTGAGCCAGCAATGCTTCGTTTTCATTTCGTAAAGTGGAAGCTTCGTTTCTGGCATCTTCTACTATATCAGAAAGTGCTTTATTCTCCTTAGCCGCTTCTACCAATTTCTTAACCGATTCCTGCTTAACGATTTTTAATTCTGATTCGTGAGACATTTTAAGCTCAGAGATTTGAGTGTCATAACCATTTTTTAGCTCTTTATTAAGTGCATCAAGCTTTTTCTTCAAGTCATCAGTTGTAGATTTATGCTTCTTCTTGAGCTCTTCAGTGGTAGAATCATACTTCTTTTTAAGTGCATCAGCGGCTAAGTCATTTTTCTTCCCGAGCTCCACTATAATAGTTTCGTGCTGTTGCTGAAGTTTAGCTGTAGCAGAATCATGTTCATTAATGATATTAAGCTTATCGGATTCATGCTTTTCCTGTAGGTCTTTTGTGTGAGATAGAAGCTCTTCTTTATGCATCGCAATAAGGCTTTGTTTCTCCGATTCTAATTTTTTGATTGCTTTCTCTAAAACAGAGACTTTTGTAGCATGGCTTTTTGCTTCTTCTTTCTGCTTCTCTAATTCGCTCTTTAAATATGAAAGTTCACCATGAGCATTAGAATGTGTAGCTGCAAGGTCTCTATAGTTCTTTTCTGATGCCTGTAACTTCAAAGTCAAATCACTAACAGTTACTTCTAGAGCAGAAACCTTGTTAAGAGACTCGGATTTAAGAGATTCTTCGGAAGAAAGCTGAGATTTGAGAGATACAACTTGACCCTCTAGTTCTTTTAGGGCGGAAGCATGAGATTCTTTCTCATTATTCGCAGTCTGTAAAAGGTTAGAGTTTGATTTCTCCAAAACTGCTAGCTTCTCATTCAAAATAGTTATCTTATCACTATGCATTTCTGATAATTCTTTTAAATGCTTATCCAACTCTTCCTTTGATATTTTACCAGCACTTGCTTCTTCTGCCAACTTGAGCTTTTCAATCACATCATCAAGATTTGCTTGTACCAAATTCTTTTCCGATTCATGTTTTGCCAAGTTATTCGAAAGTTCTTCTTTTGCGCCTAGTAAACTTAATTCTAAATCATTATTCTTGATTCGTAGTTCTTCAACGAGCGATTGAAGCTTTAATTTTGAATCAAGGTAGCTTTGAGACTCAGAACGGATAGTATCACGTGAGGATTGCAGTTCTGAAATCTGTTCACGTAATCTTTGGTTCTCTTCTTCTATTTGTTTGATACGAATTTCAAAATCTGACTTGGAACCATCATGCTGAGCTTGAAGTTCAGTTAACTGGAGTTCAAATTGAGACTTTTGAGATTTCAGCTGTTCAATTTGCTGTGCGGCAGATTGTAACTTTGAGATTAAAACATCCCTAAGATCTGCGACTTGTGTGAACTCAGTAGAGAGATCTTTGTGGGCTTTGGAGACTTTGACAATCTCATCCAGTTGCTTCTTCTGGCTCAATTCGAGATCAGAAACTTGCTTCGACTTTTCTTTTAATTGTTTGAATACATCGGCGATTTCTTTCTTGAGCTTTTCTTCACGCTCTTTGGACTTGTCGATCTGGTTCTTTAAATCTTGAATTTGTTTTGACAGCTGCTTTATTTCTTTCTCACTCTCAGCCTTAGATCTTGTTAATGCAAATAGTTCCTTATTCATCTTGTTAATGCCAGCCTCGGCCTTTTCCTTTTCTTTAGTAACATTAGCAAGCTGAATACTCAAGGTTCTTTCCTTTTGACTTAGCTCATCAACCGATTTGGAAGATTTATTGAGATTATCGGATACAGACTTAAAATTGGATTCTAAGCCTGAATGTAGCTTTCGGAGTTTTTCTAACTCTGTCAGAGCTTTACTATGCTCATCATCCAAGCTGCTCTTTTGTAGTTGAACTTGTGATAATGTAGTCACATGAGTGTCAAGTTTAGCTTTAGTATCTTTCAACTTCTGATCTAGATCAGCCAAGCGTTGACTACTAAGAACTTCGGCATCAATTAACTTCTGTTTCAGGCTATCAAGTTGATCACTTACTGTCCTGTACTCGGACTGAAGAGTCTCATACATATCAAGAGAAACACGAGAATTGGGCTCGATATTGGGATCTCGGTCAAGAGCCTTTTGAATACGAGGAGTATTTTCCTTTAGCATATCAACAAAAATTGAATCCAAGAATACCTGGGGTAGGCCAGTCTTGTCCCGTTCATAATTAAATATATCATCAACATCATAATCTTTGAAAGCAGGAAGCTCTTTTAGCTTCTTAAACTTGAGCATATATTGGTCTCTTCCAATATTACTTGTCAGAAGGGAATGAAGTTCGGCACTTGAATGTTAGTAAATGCAGTTTCCAGATGCCAGCAAAAAGCATGTACATACCGAGATATAGGAGATGTGGGGCTGCTGAAATCATAAGTAATTCCTAATAAAATAGCTGATAATACGCTAACTAAATTATCATTTGTAGTGACACCAGTCGTTGAGGTAATCAATGCTTGTATAGTACCAGATTCACCTAAAAAGTCACTGACAGCTTCAGTATCATCATATAACCAAATTGATAGAAGCATGAGATATGCAATAGCGATTCTGGGATCTGGATTTTGTAATGCATTTGCAAGCATACCAGATACAGCTTGAATACTAGAAACAACTTCTTGACCCGCTTTCTCGTCACCAATCTTAAAGCTTCGAACCAGATCAGATGTTGCGTGCGAGTTCTCAAAGAAATGAAACATTATGACACATGCGAACCAGGTCTTATAAGGATTGAGACGCGAATCGGGATCATAATCGAATAGAGCCGAAAAAAGATTAGCATTGGCATCAGATATAATGGAAAGAGAGGAGCTTTGCTGGCTTCCATCGCCGTTGACATAGTTATCGTCCTGTGGTTTGGTAGAGTCACCATTTTGTTCATTATGAGTAACAGTAATATGACCAGGATAAGATTTCACTTGATCTAGTAAAAATGCATTCTTAGCAGAATCATTATCATGAAGTGCAGAAATAAGACATAAATGAGCAGCTACTCTTAAATCAAACGTATGTACAGAGGTATTAAGTAGAGTCCAATTCAAAAGCGCTTGGCCAACCGGTATAATTGAAGGCTCGCGATCAACATTTAAGGCTAATGAAAGATCAAAATAAGGCACATCAATTGCCAAGAAGTCTGCTTGGATTTGAGGGCTGCCGTGAATTAAATCTGAGACGGTCATCAATGCGGAAGATCGAATGGTCATGGTGGATGTAGGACCAAATGCAAGCCGTAAAACATTCAGCAAGATCCCGGCATTACTTAAAGCGGTCTGATTGACAGGAGTAGACCAATGGTCTTCTACAACGAATAGTCGGCATATTTCTAGTGCTTTTAACAGGTTAGTATTAGACTGGTCATCGAAATCAGCAGTCTGCTCTATAGCAAGCAAACCAGACAGTTTAATAACACAATTAGTTTCTCTGAATAGATTTTGGTTTGAAGTATTATATCGTAATAAATTGGACATTAAAGAAAGCGTATCATCAACTACAGTACCACCAGTCAATCCTCCTTCTAAATCGATAATACTAAACAATTTGTCAAAGGTCCCTTCAAATGCCACTAATTTCTGCATATCAAAATGATCATCTACCAAGTAGAAAAGCAGTAAAATAAGCTCGTCCCTGATAACATCTCGCATATCATCTAGACATGAAACTAGTGATGAGATCCCTAATGGGTATGATAAAATACATTCTTGAGATCTAGATGGTCGATTGCATATAATGGCCGATAAAAGCTGTAACGAGTACAACTTGTTGAAGAAATCCGAAGATTTCACCAAATCCAATAATGCAAAAATATTTTCTTGTTTCTGAGTGAATTCATCGGTTAACCATAAAGAAATATCATCAGGACTTTGCTGTTGAACTCTCAATAACGGAGACGGGTATCGTTTATGCTTGGATCTACCAAACCGTGGTTGATGTCGTTGATTTAGCGATGTTGCATTATCACCACTCGGCGTGAAAAGAATAATAAGTGTTTCCAAAGTAGCCCTACATGTTTCTAAATCCTCACTATCACGATGAAGAGCCTGGATCAATCCTCTCAAGCCACCAGCTGCTACTGGCTCTCTATAATCACGACTGAATCCCTTAAGACCTAGCACAGCAGCACGTCGGTCTTCCAGCAATGTCGAATTGATCAATCGATCGCACAGTTTAGCAATGGTGGCAGAGGCTGATTGAGGCTTCGGCTGCGCCTGTCCTAAGAATCCCGATAACATTCAGAAGACAATTGTCTAAAAATAATAAAAAATAAACAAAAAAAAAAAAAGAAAAAAGAAAAAAGGTTAATACTTGTGATGACATGTTCATATTTGGAGTATATAGAAGTGCGCTGGAACATGTGCGGCGTTCACCAGTACCTGTAATAGACAGAATCTGGGCATCTCAAAAAGATTTCTCCATTATATTTATAATCGATGTTTCGCTCGTTAGGATTTCGGTTTAGAGGCGTTGAACCTGTCTTTCATTCAGGATATCTAAGGAGATTAGTCAGAAATATTAGTGCAGAATCTAAAGAGAAATCACAGTCTCGATGTAGTGGGTTAGCAGCTGATAATGTCAGTACCAAAAAAAATAAAAGTACGGTCAATTTGACGGATGCAGGCAAATATATAGAGAGAGTACCAGGGGTTAATGATCATATTTTCGTTGCTATGTCTTCGGGGGTTGATTCTTCAACAGTCGCAGGTCTTATGGCTAAGAAATATCCTGGTCGAGTATCTGGTATCTATATGGCTAACTGGAGTGCTACTGCCAAATGCTCAGAAGAAGAGTGGAATGATGTACAGAAGGTTTGTCAATCAATAGATATACCATGTGATAGAGTGAATTTTGAGAAAGATTATTGGATCCAAGTATTTGAACCTATGATAGACCAATATCGAAATGGGTATACTCCTAATCCAGACGTGAATTGTAATAGATATATCAAGTTTGGATCTCTTTTGGATCATATCAAGATGAAAATGCACGCATCATCAACTAACTGGTGGTTAGCAACTGGTCATTATGTACGTCTCGAACAACCGGCCAATGATCCTTCATCTCTTCATTTACTTCGACCTGCTGATAGCGGCAAGGATCAAAGTTATTATTTATCTACAGTAATGCCCGAATCATTATCACGCATTTTATTCCCGCTATCTTCATATACCAAAAAGCAGGTTCGACAGTTGGCTACTGATATGAACCTTCCTACTGCATCCAAGCCAGATTCCCAGGGCCTTTGTTTTGTTTCACAGGAGCATAATAAATTCAAAGATTTCCTAGCTGAATATGTGGATCCTAATCCAGGTGATGTTGTGACCGAAGATGGAACTGTAGTTGCCAAACACCAAGGATTATGGCAGGCAACTATTGGTCAACGTAGTGGTATCTCTATGCCTCAAGGAAATCCTCTAACCAAGGGAGTTTGGTATGTCAGTGACAAGATTATTGACAAGAACCAGTTGGTTATCGTTCGAGGTACTAATCACCCATCATTATATTCGTCTTCTGTTAGTTGTGAAGAGTTTAAATGGCTAGGAAATGATATAGATCTGTCTGATATTTCATCATTGCGTGTCCAATATAGGTCTTTACAGGATAATGGTAAATCTATTACTAATATATCTTGCACTGGATCACCACGTCATGAATTGATCACTGATCTGTCGGTAACCTTTGAAAGCCCCACTAGGGCCGTTGCTCCTGGTCAATATCTTGTTCTTTATCAAAATGATAGAATTCTCGGAAGTGGAATAATCACTGCGAGAAAGTAATGACAAGAATTTATGAAAAGAGTATCATTAAATATTTATTATATCATGCATCTTGAGTATGCATTTTTTGTACATGGATTTTATCAGTTTACCCCTGAGTTGTAGCCTTGCAACCCATGATAGCACAAAAAGACAGGGAAAAAATAAGTTTTCACAATTCTAATTACATTATTGGATTATAGGTTGAATTTACATCATTTAGATTTTAGTCCCATTTTGAAATGACTAATTTTAAAAATTTTGTGAGTACCAGCCTGGTACTACCAGGTAAGTTACATGTATAGAGTAATGACTTCGTGTGACTAATGTCTGCAGCGTATGATCTGCACCAAATATTAACGCAACATTATATATATAGGGCGTTGAATCCCTAGATTCTTTTTTTTTTTTTTTTTTTTTTTTTTTTTTTTTATTTTTAAAATGACAGATATTGTAATAAGACGCCTTATACCAGAAGATGTCCAAATCTACAAGGCTTTACGGCTGAATGCTTTAAAGAATTGTCCAGAGGCATTTGGTGGTGTATATGCACTTCAGCTTGATAAGCCTATAGAGTATTTTTCAACTAGACTCGAAAATGCGAAAGTACTTGGAGCTTTTGATACTACACAAAATAATCTGGTTGGAATGATAGGTGTACAAAATGAAGATGGACCAAAAGATGAACATAAAGGGTTTGTTTGGGGGTTCTATGTTGAACCGCAGTACCGCGGTATTGGAGTTGGATCACGACTAATTAGTGGTATCATAGAGATAGCTCAAGATGATGATTCCATATACAACCTGATCCTTTCTGTGGCACTTCCAAATGATGCAGCATTGAGAGTTTATAAGAAGAGCGGGTTTGATATTTATGGTATCTTGCCAGAATCTATGAAGAGTTTATCTGATGGATCTTATTGTGATGAAGCCCTTTTGATTAAGCGTTTAAGAGGCAATCGTTTTGATTTAAGAACTGCTCTAAGTTCAATAGAGCCATAGTGCCTGCCATAACTGCTATGGCTACCATATTAACTGCCAATCTAAAATCATGTTATTGATATTTGCTATTATATATATTTATATATTTAATTTAATTTTATATCATTTTATTAGTAAGTTACTTTTATGAACCTATGGGGTTAGGAACTTCGGCTCATCATGTTATACCTGGAGAGCTACGATAACTCCTTAAACTTCTATTTAAAAGCAACGACATTCGCCATTTTCTTTGAACTTTTAATCATCTCATTCAATATTCTTGTTTTACTAACTTTAGTAACGAAAGTATCAAATAGTGGTAGGTAATGCTCTGGCCCGCTACATCTCCTGATAGGATAAGCTTGCCCCAAACCGGATCCAACGATCAGGGGAGAGAAATCATCCAATGGCTAGAGCTGTCGAATGCTGGATACTTCTTTACTGCTTTGACTAGAAATGGATTATATATTTATAGGCTCAAACCTCTTTGTCCCGTAGCCTCACATATCCGATCGGATAAATCGATTGAAAAGTATGGTCATAACATCCAGGTAGTACTCAATCCCAACGGTTTATCGGTAGCTGTGACCACTAGCAATGGACATGTCATTATTTATGAATTAATTAATAGCGAAGAAGGACCTCTAGAAGTTTGTTTATTTGGCCATGCGGTTGCTTCGACGAGTTCAGGGACGGGGGCTGTGCCCGGGACCGGATCTAGTGCTAACGGTCAACGAAATAATGAAGTTGCTTGTGATGAACCTACAACAAGTCAAGTTAATGAACTATTAAATTCATACCCCGGCCCTGGTGAAGCATTGGGAGTAAGGGAACTCATGATTAGAACAACCCATACTGTTGAAATTGGATCTGATATTACATACTCGGTTGGTCTCGATACTGCTATATTGATAGTCACAGGACGTGATGCTGATAACGCTATAAAGCTGGTCGATTGGAACACTGGTACCATCAGTTCAGTATCTGTATTAGACTGGTTAGATGAGAATACTTCAATTACCCATATTTCTCGAAGTAAAGCGATGTCTTTATTTTCTATAACTGTCAGTAGTGGTCGAGTTTATGCAGCTACTTTATCACTAGATGGCACTCCTAAGAGTCGAAGTAGACGTAATAGTAGTAACGCTGGACATTTTGGAGATACTCTCAGCAGCAATGGAAGTGTTTCTGTTACAAACAATGTTGGGAATGGTTTCAAAGCCCATTTGATTCATGACTTAGATCCAGTGTCTATATCTGCGATAAACGCTCGGTTTAGTGTTATAGCTGTGGCATGTGTCAATGGAAATATTTATTTATACAACATTCGTGACTATTCGGGGAATGTCAAATTATTACGCAAAATCCCGGTTTCTAGTTCGTCGGCTGGTAGCATTCTATGTATGCATTGGTCTTCTGATGGTACTAGTCTTTTTGTTGGCCATGAACATGGATGGCGGTTTTTTTCCGTATATGGTATGTTAAATTCTTCTTCATTTTTAACCAATCGGGCAACTGTTTCTAGAGAGCCTTGGTTAGGTGGAATTAAACGAGCAATGTGGTCTCATGCTGGTGATAAGTTGCTGATGTTGTCAGTAGATTCGGATGTATTATGGAACATGGATATTCTCAAGTGGAATGCAGTTGGAAACTTGACTCATGACAATTTGATTCGACCAGTACTTTTAAAAGAACAGAAGCTATTTATTTACAAGGGTCAAGATCAATCTGATTTGACGACAATTGATCGAGATGCTTTACAATGGCATACGGTGTCTATTCCTGCCAATTACATGGCTGAGAACTGGCCTATAAAGTACGTTTCATCGTCTTCTGATGGAAGGTACATTGCCATCTCTGGTATCCGTGGATTGGCTCATTATAGTACATATAGTGGTAGATGGAAGATGTTTGCTGAAGAATATATGGATCGAGAATTCACTGTTAGAGGTGGAATGGTGTGTTATGGCCACTTTTTGATTGCTGCTGTTGATACTGAAGAGTCTACACATGAAATTCGAGTATACTCACGTGAACTAGACCTGAATCCTGATAATTTAATCTTTGCACTTGAACTACCTGCCCATATTTTGAAAATCGAGGTTATTGATGACTTGTTATTAGTATACTGTTATGATAATCTATTGTCGTTTTTCCGTGTCAAGACTAGCAGATCTGACAACAACGAGGAACTGCTTACACTTATATTGGAAAATCAAGTTTCTTTAGCAGGTATAGTACATTCTCCAGCTCGAGTACGAAGTATTGGAGCCTTACCGAGGAACTCTGTTGACTTGAAAGAGTCGCGTTCTTCGTCAGCAGTTTCCACGAATGCAATTTCACTTCCTATTGCTCTATTGGTGGATGGAATGCTTGTAGCATTGGATCCTACAAAAAGTACTTCAGGTGGGAATATGCGTCTAAATTATCATAAAAAGGTACTTCATAACAACATAGAATACTTTATTGTTACCAAAGGACATAATACCCAGTCGATGCTTTGGGCATTTGATGGTCAAGATATGCTCATGTGGGAAGATAATATCTTATCTTCAGACACAAAGGATCTCTTACCATGTACGATTCCTGTTGAAGCATATCCTGTAGCGGTTTTAGTTGAAAAGGGTATTATTACAGGTATTGAAACTGATACTATCTTGGCAAGAGAGGCTAATATCACAAGATTCAATTTCTGGACAAGTACTCAACTTTTTGTGCCAAATGTGTTGGAAGCATATTTACGAAAAGGACGATCTGAAAGAGCATTATCTTTAGCAAATGAATACAAATCTCTAAAGTATTTTAGTCATATTCTGGAGATGCTCATTTACCGAATCATGATTTTAGAAGATGATAGTACAGAGAATAATCAAGATACTAAGCTGTTACTTTCACGTGCATCAGACCTAGTCCTGCAATTCCCACAAATGTTGGATATCTTTTTAGGAAGTACGCGAAAAACGGAAGTGAAATATTGGAAGCAATTATTTGATATTATTGGATCTCCACAGGATCTTTTTGAACGATGTCTTCTGTTGGGACAATTGAAGACTGCAGCAGGTTATTTACTAGTTTTACACAGTCTTGAAATTGGTAAAGGAACTGACAATAATGTTCGGTTATTTAAGATGGCATATGAAAAAGGAGACCTTGAACTGTGTAAGGAATTAACTCGATTTTTGACAGCAATTGATCGTAAGTCCATCACATATATGCATATGATGACAGTACTAACTCACAGCATCAATGGAATTACTAAAACAAACATTGGTAGAAGTTAATGTACCAATCAAAGCCCATTAAAGCATTGCATTCTTTGTTCTTTGTTATTTTTCTTTTTCGGTTTTTTCTTTTTAATATAAAGAAATTGGCGATTGGTATTTTAGAATATAAAACATTATCTTGTCTATTAAGTTTAGAAAACTTTTACATGCTAGTAACGACAAAAACAAACAAATACTGTATAATAAATCATCAAATCCTTTAAGCAGTACCCTTAATAAATCTGCTAACAAAGTCGTTGGAAGGCTGCTTTTGAATAGTCTTTTCGGAATCTTGGAAATACTTTAATACATGAGGTTGTTGCTTCCAGAAGTTGACGGTCTCTTGAAATTCCATTTGTCCCTTGGCAAGAAGGATGTTGCTAACAGAAGGGTCATTGACGTATCTATTTCTCTCAAACTCTTGTCTAATTTTGGTTCGAATAGTAGCGACAGGATGGTCAATTTCATATAACTCTCCGAAAGTAGGAGCCTATTAGCATGTTAGTTGACGATATTTCTCTTCTAAACCTCCCAAAACCACTCACCTCTCGGACAAAGTTTCTGTACAATGCTAAAATACGAGCTCTAAGCTCTGCAGGATTCTTAGAGATTCGAGTAGTTTGTGCAAATGCTGTGGCCTTGGTAACCATTTTTATAGATGTTAGTCTGGAATGCTTGTAATTGATCAAAGTGATATTTCAACAAACTCGACCTAACTGGCCAATAGCAGGGTAAAAAATATAATTGAGATTAGGGTGCACGGCTATTTCAGCCGTACAAATCTCAAACGCACGCCTACTGGAACCGCTACCGAGTTTCTCCAGGTTTTATTGGATTCAAGGTCTTTTAGATTTAATTTGCGTATAATTTTCTCTCTTTGAGGTAGTAGAGTCTGGGTATAAATTATGTGTAATTGACCTATAATATTTTGATTGAAAGTTTTGGGACTCACTGCCTTTAAGAAGGGTTGGCTGTGCAATCATCCATCTTATATAGGCTGTTCACATATAACAGGTAGGAATATCCTAATTAATGTTTTTAGAGTTTGTCTCAACGTAATCTAGGTTATTTCAGAAGTTCATTTACTGCTGTAGGTATTCAGTATCTAATGACCGGATTCTTGGCTACTATAGTGGTGAATTTCTGGTGATTTGACTTTCATATGCATGTAATCGATACTTTTGCACATGACAAGCGAGATAGCACAGCAGTGATATCACCAATTTTATCTAATACTATGAAACAATATGAGAGGTGTTGGTTTGACTATGTTTCTATTGCTAGAAAATATCCCAGGGAATTGTCCATGATAGGGTTAGCGTGTCTTCTGGTGATCGCCTTACAAAACTTACATTTAATGATTCGAGACAAGCATTTGATCAGCGTATACATGGAGTGGGACCTTTTTGCTATCTCATGATCATTTTTCTCTTTTTTTCTTTTTGTTGATTCTGAATTTTACCCTCTTAAGTGAAGACACAGGAATACCTGGAGAAAACCTCACGCTTTATGAGAAACTCTTTCCATGTACACCAAAGACTTTACAATACTACTTTCTAAAAGTTTTGAAATGCAATCAAAATTATGACTAAGTCTAGTATTAGTTACTTCAAACATTTACTGAGATCTGTCTACTAGAACTAAAATAAAGAATGTAACTAAATTTGTTGCTCTATAAAATTAAGGCTTTTGGAAATGGCATAGTAGACTACGAGTAGTTAGTTATTAATAATTATATACTGTATAAACTGGGGGCGTATATCTCCTACTATACTCTAACTACAGTTTCGGAATTTGGCCTTACACTTCCGATCAGTAATTATGGAAAATATTAATTTAGATATAAATTTTTTAAAAAGTATATGCATTTAAACAGATTTATAAAACTATTGCAAATTACAATGAACAGTTGCAAGGAGCTCTGATACCACTCCACTTAGCATCTAAGCCCAAAGGAACTGAAGTCTATTCCAACCCCTGAGAGGAGGCTCCACAGGTTCAGGATGATTATGGTATTCTTCAAAAAGAGACTTGAGGTCAATTTCTTGATAAGGCAACCACTTAGTCTTCTTAAAAACCTTCCAGAATAGGAAGAAGCCAAGAAAGACGGGGATAGCAACGTAGGCTCCTACAAAATTTCCGGTATCCCACTTGATGAAGATAGTGAAACCTCCAATGAGTAAGAGAATCGTTGACGCAATTCCGGAAACAATTCCGAAATATTTACCACCATAAATATGGAATGGGAGGTCTTCTCTGGAATAACCTTGGATTTCGATAGCTCTGTTGAGACGGTAATGGTTTAAAGAAATCAAAATCCATCCAATAAGCAAGATAGATGAAGTTACATTAACCAAATAGCTGAAAGCAACTGCTGCAGTAGATCCAAGTGACATATAAGACAAGGGGAAGAAGACAGCAACAGTGGCCATACCTACGTAAGGAAGACCTCTCTTATTAGTCCTTAAGAAGATTTTGGGAGCTTGACCATTAGCAGCCAAAGAGAATAATGCTCTAGATCCAGAAACCAAAGATTCATTAGCAGCTGAAAAGGCAGAACTTAAAACAACTGCATTGACAATACTAGGAAGGACTTTAATTCCGGCAAGTTCCATTGCAACAACAAAAGGACTACCAGAAGCATCACCAGCACCAGTACTAATCTTAGGACTGTTATAAGGGACAATAAGACTAACAATGAACAATGTCAGCAAATAGAAGGAGACAACTCTGTAAAGAATTCTCTTTGCTGCCTTGGGGATATTTTGTCTAGGATTTTGAGTTTCTCCTGCCAAATAAGAGATAGACTGAATGCCACCGAAAGAGTAGACAGCACCAGATAAAGTACTGAAGAAACCAATGGCTGTTCCAGCAGCACCCTCTTTCATATAGTGACCAAATGGACCAGGATCTCGCCAGTAATGGAAACCAAGTCTAGGTTGAGATTTAACTCCTCCTAAATCAATAATCAATCCAACAAGGATAAGGCCAAGAATAAGCAAAATCTTTAGAATAGCGAAAAAGAATTGAACTTCTCCATATACTCGAATAGACCAACTGTTTAAAATAATAGACGCAGCAAGAAACACAGTGATCCAAACACCTGAGCTAATATCTGACCAGTATCCAACAATAACAGCAGTAGCAACAAATTCAGAAGGAACAATTTGTTGCCAGAATGCCAGCCAACCATAAGCGAATGCAACAGCAGGATCGGTAAAATGTTCAGACTGTCTAATAGTGGAAGCAGTAACGGGCATAAAAGCAGATAATTCAGCCATAGCTAATTGATTCAAAGAAACAATAATTGCAACAGTCAAGTATGAAAGCAATAATCCAACGGGACCAGCCTTTTGCAAAGATCCTCCCGAGTATAAAAATAAACCGGTACCAATAACACCGACCAATGCAAACATTTGAATATGTCGCTGTTGAAGGCCCCTATCGAGTCTTAACTCTGGCCTGAAGACTTCAACAACTTCAGTATCGTCTGAGTATGTTTCAACAACGGGGATCTTCTTTTCAAAGTATTGATTTTCAGACATTTTTTTTATCTTTTTCGATGGAATATGAAAAATTTCAAATAAGCTTATTTATGGTATTTTATATGCTATATCATAGCTAAATCTAGAATCACCCAATTAGGCTAATATCCACTCAGATGGCATATGACTTTCGCTATAAGCTTAATATGGAAGTATTTCCCCGAACTGATACCTCAATACCACTTTCTAAATGCATCAAATGTCTTAGATCCACATTTCTCTTGCTTATATAATAACGTCAGTTGTGCGACCAATTTTCAAACTTATGCTTCTAGCTCAACTACTTGTTTTCAATTCCACGTGATATTAACTCTATTGATTGACCAACCAGGACCTAATTAATCATGTATCAGACCAGACTTGTAGGAGTAAATGACGTTATAGCTGTAGTCCTGTAGTCCTATTCCGATATCCAATGAAATTTAAGTAGCTGTGGAGATGAAAGACATCAAAATTTTCTCTGGTGTATCTATTCATTTGAATTAACTTCCTGGCAACTTTAACTACGTCTATGTTGTGTTATCAATCGTATTGAGGACGTGTGTGAAACATCTTTTGATTCCGAGAACTTGGCCCAAGTTGAAAACTTTATTTTTTGTTGTAAATAATGATATCAACGTGAATAAAATAACAAGCAAGCAAGTTTCTCTATATTTAAACCCCCTCATTATAGTAACTTAACAGGAATGTGTAACGTTTTAGTCTAACTTTAACTGTCATCGGCAGAGGCACCAGTATCACTTGCATGCTGGTATCTAAGATATACATAAAATGACGTTATCGCATCACATATGCAAGTGATGAACCCGACAAACGTGGATACTGTGGTACCATTGGTTGATAAGATCAACTAGGTCATATAAGAGCGAAATTTGATTTTATGATCGCGGCTATCGTACACTGAGTCGATCGCAAGTTATTATAACTAGAGTGGCAGTTTAAAATTCCTTTAGCACTCGGGGATCAAAGTGCGTCAAAATGCAGGTTGATGGTAGATCTGGTATCTAACTACAGGTAAATGAGAATCGAGCGTTTAGACTGTTCAAGATTAATGAATTATATATACGTTACGTTTAAGGTACACCCCAGCCACGTTTTGGCATGTTAGGTCATTCATGATAATACCCCTATTATACCGCATCCACCTGACGTATACTACAGTACTACCTGAATTGTATAAAGTGAAACATCGGCCAATACAGTCAGGCTGCGCATTCGTTTTCATACCTTCAACTAGGACCTTTGTGATTTCATCAAAGTCAGAAGTTGTAAGTATAACCATTGTTAGCTACCTTGAAACACATAGTATCACATGCATTGCCTGATCCTTCTGAATCAGTACTACTCGAAGTTATCCAATGTATTGCGGTTTCTAACTACAGAAACCCAGTCGGTATTAACCACTAAATGATGGAGTATTTCTTTGGCAGATAGTGCACTCGAATAAGTGTTTGCAATAAATTCTTTGACAGTTTTAATCACAAGAGTCAGATCACGTTGTTCAAGAGCTGTAGTGTTGTGGACAACATTGTTATTAATAATCGAATTATAAAGCGCATAGTTAAACAGCAACAGTATTGTTGCTTGTATCACTCATATAATTATCTATCACCGCTAAGATATATAATGAGTTGCCTACAAAAGCAGCAAATTGTTTTTGCAATAGGGTTGTCAGTTGTTTCAATGAGAACGTTATTGTTGAGTGCAAAACATTGACACAGTAGTATCACGAGTACAAGGGTCATATGGGGTATTAGTATACTGGTATGGGAGTGCAGTGATGTCAATGATGAGTGAAAGGTAATATGAAATAGATATCAGGTCATCGTGAAATAAGTTACAAGTTAGTTAGAGATGTGATGATATAAAATGTAGAAATATGTCAGGGTCTAAATGAGACTAAGGATATTATTTCAGTTGCATTTCAGGACTTCGATCTCAAGCATGCACGTAAATCTATGTTGCTATAGAAGGATGAAACCTATATCTTTTATTATAAATAGGCTATGTTTTGTACGAATTAATAAATGAAGCTAAATATTAGTTTCACATATTAACAGGTAGTTTTATGGTTTTATCAAAGAGGTCTAATGTCTCCTAAAGAGAACCCTAAACAACAACAAGCGGGGAGTTTGCCGCACTACAGTAAGTTTAACTAAGTTAACAGTAAGTAGCTCTTAACTTAACTGTTAGGCTACATGCAATGTCTCAGTGTAGTTATCAAAACATTTCTGCGCCTTATCAACATAAACACAACATTGCGTCCTTCTTCAACAATCTAATTATGGATGATGGAACCTGTCAAGCTCTGAGAAATCCTTCTCAGTTGAATTTCATTCTTTCTTTAGTACTAGCAATTGGTATAGTTGTTTCATATGTGCCTCAACATATACGAATTATTCACCGCAAGACATCGGAAGGAATTAGTCCCTGGTTTTTGTTGTTAGGAGTGACTTCAGGATCTTGCGCTTTATGTAATATTTTACTTCTTTCTGGACCCATTTTTGGCTGTTGCCCTTCAGTTGTAAGTATGTTGAACCATTTTAAACTGGAAATTGGTGCTAATGAAAGACCTGTTACGAATGCTTTACTGCCAGTTTAGGAGTCATTCAGATTGGTTTACAAGCTTTTATGGCATCACTAATTCTTGTGTTTGCCGTTACCTGTACAGTAGTATCGACAAGCGAATCAAAAGATGAATATCGCAAAATCCTAGCTGTTGCTGGAATCAGTTTAGCGCATTTTGTTATTTCTGCATTTGTATCAGCGCTTGTCTTCATCTTATCACCCTCATATATCAACAGTATGGCAAATCTCATGGGTTTATTAGCAGCCCTTTTAGCTATTATTCAGTACTTCCCACAGGTTTACACTACCTATACCTTACGACATGCCGGGTCTCTAAGTATTCCTATGATGTTAATGCAAACCCCTGGTGGGTTTGTATGGGCTGCTACTCTAGCTGCCAGACCAGGAACTTCATGGAGTTCTTGGTTGCCTTACCTGAGCGCTGCTTGTCTGCAGTTCGTGGTGTTGGCAATGGCCATTTATTTTGAACTCACTCGATCCGGAGAAACTGTACCATTACTCGCTGATTAAGGCCATTTATTTATATTGATATCAATACCCAATATCTAAAATCAATAAAATATTCTTTTGCTTAATCATTCATTTTGTTTATCATGATGAAGATAATGATCCCTATCCCACACATTGTCACTTCGAACTAAAAAAGAATCAAACTGACATAAACCAGCCCAAAAATATACTCCAAACCCTGCCATTCTATTATTATTATTATTATTATTATTTTTTTCTTTTATTTTTCTCACTTCCTATTCTGCAACTGTTTTATATATTTGTAGTAAGCTACGCTCATGGGCAAAGCTTGTTTTCATATGCTGCTCTCATCTCAGGGTTGCGTCTCCTACCGGTTTTTTCCCGATTAAGCAAGCGGCTGTAAATTTTTTTTTTATCTAAATCTCACGGCATTCGCAAAATTTCCTTTCTTTCTTCTTTTCTCTTTCCCGTTCTCGCACTGGATTGAAACTACCATAAATTCAGTAGAGAGGGCAGCAATAAGGAGCTTTTTACTTGAATCTTCCAAGCTTAATTTATTATTATTTTTTATTTTATAGAAATTTTTCCTGATTAAAAATGAAGTACGTTGTCGTATCTGGTGGTGTCATTAGTGGTATCGGTAAGGGAGTCATTGCCTCATCTACTGGTTTATTACTCAAGACTCTTGGTTTGAAGGTCACTTCTATCAAGATCGATCCTTACATGAATATCGATGCCGGTACTATGTCTCCTTTGGAACACGGTGAAGTTTTCGTTCTTAACGATGGTGGTGAAGTCGATCTTGATCTTGGTAACTATGAGAGATACTTGAATGTTACCTTGACTAGAGACCACAATATCACTACTGGCAAGGTTTACAGGCAAGTTATCGAGAAGGAAAGAAGAGGTGATTACTTGGGTAAGACTGTCCAAGTTGTTCCTCATCTTACTAATGCTATCCAAGACTGGATCGAGTCTGTTGCTCAAATTGCTGTTGATGGCGACAACGAGAAGCCCGATGTTTGTATCATTGAACTTGGTGGTACCGTAGGTGATATTGAATCTGCTCCCTTTGTTGAAGCCTTGAGACAGTTTCAATTCCGGGTTGGTCCTGAGAACTTTGCTCTTATTCACGTTTCTTTGGTTCCTGTTATTCACGGTGAGAAGAAGACCAAGCCTACTCAAGCTGCTATCAAGGATCTTAGAAGTTTAGGTTTGACTCCTGACATTATTGCTTGTAGATGTTCTGAACCTCTTGATCAAGCTGCTATGGAGAAGATTTCCATGTTCTGTCACGTTCCTACCAACCAAGTACTTGGTGTTCACGATGTCAACTCTACTTATCACGTTCCTATCTTGTTACACGACCAAAAGCTTCTCAAATTCTTTACTAAGAAGTTCAAGTTGAACGAGATTAACCTTTCTAGTGAACGTATTGCTCGAGGTGCTGACTTGTGGAAGAAGTGGAATGCTATTACTCAGTCCCATGATCATAGTTATGAAAAGGTTAAGATTGCTTTGGTTGGTAAATATACAAATTTGCAAGATTCTTATATCTCTGTTGTCAAGGCTCTTGAGCACTCTGCTCTTAGATGCCAAAAGAAGCTTGAGATCGTTTGGGTCGAGGCTTCTGACTTGGAATCAGAGTCTTCTTCTACTGATAAGCTCAAATACCACACTGCTTGGAGCAACTTGTGCTCTGCTGATGGTATCTTAGTTCCTGGTGGTTTTGGTACTAGAGGTACTGAAGGTATGATTTCTGCTTCCAAGTGGGCTAGAGAGAACAAGGTTCCTTACTTGGGTATCTGTTTAGGTTTCCAAGTTGGTGTTATCGACTATGCTAGACATGTATTGAACCTCAAGACTAACTCTATCGAGTTGGACGAGACTATTGAGGATCCTGTTATTGTTTATATGCCTGAAGTTGACAAGACTCAAATGGGCGGTACTATGAGACTTGGTGTCAGGCCTTCTGTTTTCCAACCCCACACGGAGAAATCTGCTCTTAGGCAATTATACAGCGGTGCTGACTCTGTTAATGAACGTCATAGACATAGATACGAAGTCAGTCCTGATCACATTGCTGATTTGGAAGAATCTGGATTAAAGTTTGTTGCAAAGGATGAGACGGGTGAGAGAATGGAAGCTTTCGAGCTCAAGGGTCACCCTTACTTCGTCGGTACTCAATACCATCCTGAATATCTTTCCCGAGTTCTTGATCCTTCCAAGCCTATCCTAGGTTTGGTTGCTGCAAGTTCTGGTAAGTTGGATACTATTATTAAGTCTTTTAACGATGGAACTGCCAACGGTAACGTTTCTGACTTTTAAATCAGAGTAGTGCTCTCTCTCTTTGAATTTCTTTAATCTATTATTATTATTATCTTAGTATTATTAAATTTCTGTATAATTAGTTGCATAGGTTTATAGACCGCCTTTTAATGAATATAATGACTTAGACTCTACCGCTATGCTCACTTTTCAAAAATTGAAGAAGTCAATTCTAAGACATCTTTTTTTTTATTACAGTAATCGCAGTGGGTTAGGTCCTTTCTTATCTGAGCCGCTAATAATGAGGCCAAATTTTTTTTTTTAAAGCCATACAGAAAATCATTTTTGAAAGAACCGTTGAACCTGTAAAAGAATCATAGCAAGAAGAATGGGAAAACCAAAATCTGGTACCGAATCTGCTGTGAGAAAGCATACTGTAAGTTTATATGAATATCAAGGTTTCGTTGGGGAAGATTTCTAACCTGGTAGTTTGTCTCATTTAGGGATAAAGTAGATGCTATCAAGATTGATCCTGTTCGAAGAGTTCGACGAAGAGCTGTTGATTATGATGGACAATCTTCATATTTTATGACGGCTTTTGATCACTGGACTGAGCTCAATATATCTAGTAACTTTTCTGAGTTCTCCAGCAGATGTGCCCAATATTGCCAATCCTTGCCTTTGGTAATCCACCATCAGAAGGATATTATGGATCTTCTTGAAGCTCATATCGAGAAGAAAGACATTCATTCTTTGGAATCTTTATTGGAGTAAGTTAAATGGGCCTTCTGTTGTTATAGGTATAATGCTAACCCAAATATAGCTTAATGACCCATTTTGCTCATGATTTAGGCCCTGACTTCGAACCTTATTTTGGACGAACTCTTAATTTATTAATATCATTGGCTTCGGAAAGCGACCTATCGATCCTTGAATGGACTTTCAATTGTCTTGCATATTTATTTAAATATTTATCTCGTCTTTTGACTACTGATCTTCGACCTACTTACAATGTAATTTCTCCTTTATTTGGAAAGAAGCATCAACGTCCATTTGTTTCAAGATTTGCTGCCGAGTCTATGGCCTTCTTGATCAGAAAATGTGCTGGTGATTCCTTGAACCTTATTATTGATCATATAGTCTCTGATGTTATTGAATCTGATAATACCGAATACCGAAGCGCTATTGGAATCCTATTTGCTGACTCTATGAAGAGTTCCGGTAATAACCTTCATTCAAAGACAACGGAGATGTTAACATGTATTGTAAAGACCACTCTTGACAAAGACAATGACTTCCTTCGAGATATGGTTACTACCATCCTTACAACTTTGTTACATCATTCAAGAATAGAGACTGCTGGCTCCGTTGTTTCTTTTGTGGTAGAAATTGCTTCCCGTGATGTGCCTCTTACCGTTAACCAATCTGTCTTGATTTCTACTATGTTATTTGATGTAATCGGTCTTAGAAAGGGTAGCCGAATCAGTGAATGGCAACCATTATTTGATGTTGTTAATAAGGTCTTGTCTCATACTTCTACACAAAATGATCTAGCATCTAATGATAGAGTGCTTTCTTCTGCAGTATCACTAACAGCTGTGCTGCTTGCATCTTCAGAGTTTGATTACACTATAAAGAATTCACAATCATTAATTTCCAAAGCTTACAAACTTTTTGGTGAACGTTTTTTCCCAGTACTTTGTGAAATCCTTATAGCTCAGAATAAGGCCGTGGTCACAAATTGCATGATTCAATATATTCAGCAGTACATCAAACAGAACAGTTCTAGTCTGGTTCATGTATACCTGCTTGTCAAGTCCTTAAAGGATGCAGAAATTCTCAACACTTCTGTGCAACCAGTTGCTAACACAATTATGATTTCCAGGGATAGTGAGATTATTAAATATTGCGAGTCTCTCCTACAGAAGAATGCTTTAAGCGAAAAGTCGCTTCATGAGACCTATTATATTTTGGATATAATCCACCTCTCTGCTGCTCAAAATCCCATCTTTAACTGGCTCAAGCCAACGTTTGACAAGGTTTTGAAACTACCAGATAATTTGAACAGATGGAAGCCATTGTTGCTTGGTCAGTGTTTGAGCCTTTTTGCTAGGACTCAGGAATCTATTTCCATTAATGACATAATAGCACAATTAGTCCCACTTTCTGATCTATTAAAGGATTCCCCCGCATTTTTGCAAGGTTTTAGGGATTTGCTCCATAACAAGTCTTCCTCCATTGATGATAATGTGCAGTTTTTTTCATTCATCTCTACTATCTCTGATGGATTGAAATCTGCATCCCATAATGTCAGATATAATACCATTGAAATTGTTCAAGCTCTTATTAAGGGTCAAGCAAGAGAAGTTCCCAAGCTTATCAATGACTGTCTACTTATTGAGGATATACCTCTCGATATTTCAAACGGTAGGAACTTGCAAATGCATATTAGGAACCTAGGAAATAATTTCGCAAGTACTGGAGCAGATAAATATTTGGATCTTTTTATCCCTAAATACTTATTTGGTCTCTTGACAGTTCGATTCCAACCTGTCTGGGAAGCAGCAACTGAAGCTATTACTAAAATATCAGAGAAAGATGCTGAAAATGTATGGGCTCATTCTCTTAATTGGTTAGCTTTCAAGCCCGAGCAGCAATTTCAACTTTACGACGATGTCGATGAATTTGAGTTTACATCTGAGCAACACGGTAATTGTACAAATCTAGGTTCTTTTGTCACATCTTCCAAGAAGTATAACGACATTCATTCTAGAGCTGAGGATTTTGTCAAGTTCCAGGCTATGGAAGCTGTAGAAGTTTCTGAGTTACCTTCTACAGTACGTGCTCAAACTATCAAGGTCCTAATTAGTATTCCTAGACTCGCAGAGAAGCATAGTAGAGACCTTGTACCATTCTTATTGTGGGACATAGAAGATGATAACGAGGCGTCTGAAAATTCTTCAAGATCGCCACTATCCTCTACTTGGAGTATCAAAGATAGAATTGCTTTACTGGAACTGTTCTCTTTGTTTGGTAACCCTAAGACATTATACCGATCTAGTGATGTCTACGAAAGATACCTATATTTATTAGCAAACCGTTCCACTTCTGTTCAAAAAATTGCACTAAAATGTATATTCACCTTCAAAGATAGCATTGTCCGAAAATATAGAGATAACTTAGAAGGTCTTCTCGATGATACCCGATTTAAAGATGAGCTTGCTTCTTTGATGCAAAGTGCTGAGGAAGAAGGTTCCATTCATGGCGATGATAGAGATATCGTTTTACCCTTGGTGATTCGGATCCTTTTTGGACGTTCACAATTGGCAAAGACTGGTGGAGTTAAACAGTCAAGGCGTTTTGCTGTTATCAACTCCCTTAACAATGTCGAGCCCAAATATATCAAGCTTTTTGTGGACATTTCTGTAAGTAGGCTTGAAAGTAAAGGTGTTATTGAGTTATCTGAAGAAGGCCAGGCTTCTGTTTCTGAAGTTTTGCCTTCTAACGATCCCAATCTTCGTAGAGAACTTGGTTTCCTTACCATGTTAGAAGATATCTTGAATAATTTACGTGATAAAGCTGTCATTGCATTCCACACCATCATTGAAGCTCTCTTTGTATCATTATTCCGATCTGATTCTATTACAGACTCTTCTGAGGCATCAGTTATTAAAAACCTTCGATCCATTAGACAGTTGGCCTTCAAATGCCTAAATCTTGCATTCCAGTTTATTCCTGATGGTCCTTGGACTACTTACTTTGAGCTTATTTATTCTACATTTATAAAGGCTAGACTCGCAAAGTTTGCAGAGGATAACCTACAACAACCTTCAGCTTTGATGAGAGTCTTCTTCACTCTTGCTTCTACTAAGCAACTTATACCCTTTTTGTCTTTTGATGAAGGGGCTATCTTGAGCTCTCTTTGTAAATGTATTGATTTTGATGACGTTAAGGATAGTGTTGTTGATGTAGTTATTCAGAGTGTTACTAGCATATTGAAGTATGCTGATGAAGACCCGTCGAACGATGATTTAGATTTGTTAACAAGTCTTTCGGTACCACAGTTACTCAACCGAATGCCATATCTGTTTGAAAGACAGAGCGATCACTCGCTTTTAGAGAAAGAAGCGACCTTGTTAGTCTTGATGATGAAAGGTGGTTATGAATCATCTGATGATATCAGAACTCAGCTCATTGAAGTTTCTTTATCAGCTCTCGAGAAAAACACTACCCTTGTACGAATCAATGTTAAGATTTCTGTACTAGAAACTCTCTCTGTTTTACTTTTAGATGGCCGAACTACTGTAGAAGAAGCTACCAACGCATACACAACATTGTCAAAACTCTTTAGACAGTTCAGTAATAGAGATGTTCGACAAAAGCTAGCTGGTGTATTTGATGTATTTGGCAAACAGTTTGAGAAGTTCAGACGAGTTGGTACTCTGATCGTGGACCTTAACTCATATTCAAAGAGGAGATTAGATTTACCAGATTTCGACAGACGTCTGTCTGCATTTGCTAAAATAAACGAGTCTGATTATTTGGACTTTAGTGCTGAAGAGTGGCAACCATTACTTTATAACATGCTTTTTTTTATGAAGGATCCAGAAGAGCTTGCGTTAAGAACTAATGCCACCTACAGTGTAAAACGTTTTATTGACTGCATTGCATCTAAGGAAGACAAAGAATCCTCCGAGGACTACTTGGTTCTTATGGAGGATATTATACTTCCTATTTTAAGACAATCATTACGAGATACATCCGAGATATTTCGGGTTCAGTTTATTGAAATATTAGGTCATGCAGTTAGCTCTTCTAAGTGGTACACTAAGTTAGACGATATGAAGTGTTTATTATTTGAAGGTGACGAAGAAGCCAATTTCTTCAACAATGTCTTACATCTACAAATCCACCGAAGAAGAAGAGCTGTAAGACGTCTCGGAACTTTAGCTAGCGAAGGGAAATTAACTGATACTAGTTTGTCGCACTACTTACTACCAATCATCGAGCATTTTGTTGGTGGAACGGAAGGCGATGCTCACAATTTATCTGAGGACTCCATAAAAAGTATTGGAACCATGACGAGACATTTGACTTGGAACCAATACAGAGCAATCACTAAAAGATATGTGTCATATTTAACCAGTGCTCCTGAACGTATCAAGGTTGTTATTAAGCTTATTGAAACTGTTTCTGATGCAATCAATGATCCCACCGATGCTGAATCTTCTGAAAATGCTATTGAAGGTGCAGTAAAATTGGCAGACCATCTTCCAAGTCCTCCAAAATTGAGTGCATTTATCACTGAAGATATCGTTCCAACCATGCTGAAAGTTTTAAATAGAAAGAATGATGATGACAGTCTTACTCTACGACTTCCACTATCCATTCCTGTTGTGAAGTTCTTAAAAGTATTACCTCAAGAATTGCTGGAGCTGAAGTTACCTGGAACCTTAACAGGAATTTGCCAAATTCTTAGAGCTAAATCACAAGAATTACGTGACCTTGTAAGAAGTACATTAGGAAAAATTGGACGAATTCTTGGTGCAAAATATCTAGTCTTCATTATTAGAGAACTACGTGGTGCTTTACGTAGAGGTGCTCAACTTCATATTCTAGGATATTCCCTTCATGCTTTATTGTCTGAGATGAAAGAATCTTTTGAGCCAAAAGATTTGAATACATCTGCAAGTCTTATTATGGATATTGTGATGGAAGATACCTTTGGTACCACTGGTTCCGATAAAGATGCCGAAGGATATAATTCTGCCATGAAGGAAGTAAAGCAGCAAAAGAGTTTCGATACTGGACAAATCCTTGCAAGTAATGTGTCTTTAGAGACCTTTAACGAGCTCATCCAACCAGTTAAGACTTTGTTATTATATGAGAAACTTAACATGAAGATTGAGAAGAAGGTCGAAGAGTTGCTAAGACGGTTCTCCTTGGGTCTCTATCACAATGTTGATGCATCTGATAGACAAGTCCTGGTTATGTGCTACGAGCTTTACCAACTTGTGATTGATGTTGAATCAGAAATCAAGAGATCTAGAGACCAAGAAGAGTTGAACTATAAACAGAAACAGCAATTAGAAATTGAAGAGCATTTTACAGTAAAGCTTGACTCAAGACATTGGGGCGAAAATCACACTTTGAGAGTTGCTAATCTTCATATTCTAATTCGATTTATAATAGATACCATCCGCACTGTTCTCGGTAAGAATGAGCATTTGATGAATGCTGAAAACGTTTCTGGTTTTATTCCAATGCTTGAAAGTGGATTGAATGAAAACTTTGAAGATGTACAAATCTCTTCTCTCAGATTATTAGCATTCATTCTAAAACTGCCAATTCCAGATATGAATGCAAAGTTAGTCAATTTTGGTCGAAGAGCTTTAGCTCTAATCAAATCCTGTTCTACTACCAGCAGTGAATTGTGTCAATCAAGTCTGAGATTCTTGTCAGTGGTAATTAGACAGAAGAGTGAGTTCGCTATGAAGGATAGTGGTTTGGCATATGTCCTTAATCGTCTCAAGCCAGATATCGAAGAGCCGGATAGACAAGGTATTACAATGACTTTCATAAAGGCTGTTCTTTCTAGAAACATTATGGTTCCTGAAGTATATGATATTATGGATCAGGTAGCTGAAGTCATGGTCACAAATCAATCTCGAGTTACCCGTGAAGCATGTCGAAGTGCATACTTCCAATTTCTCACCGAATACCCTCAAGGTAAAGGTAGACTTACCAAGCAGTTGAAGTTTTTAGTTGGAAATCTGGAGTATCCTGCTGCTACTGGTAGATTATCTGTTATGGAAGTGATTCATATGCTCGTTACTAAGGTTAGTGACGGACAAATCCTTGAGGTAGTTGGCTCGTTCTTTGTTGCCTTAGTATTGGTTCTAATTAATGACGAAGACGTTGAATGTAGAGAAACTGCTGCGACTCTTATTGGAGAGATTATAGATGTAGCAAAGGAAGATCAACTTAAAGACATTTCCAAGTTTTGCCTAACTTGGTTGAATAATGAAGAGCAAGAGCTACTTCTGCGTGGTGGCCTTCAAGTGACTGGCATTTTCTTGTCTAAGAAGGGCATTCAAGAGAATCCCAAGATCTTTAGCACTGCTATGAAGACAGTACTTCAAATTCTCAATGAAAGTAAACCAGATTCTGGTAAGGAAATCAGATGGGAAACTATTTATAATGCTTTACAGTTTGTATCTAAGGTTGTCCAACAGGGAGATATTTCTTTATTAGCACAAGAATTCTCTGAATTATGGATCCTAGTTGAAGATGTTCTTCTCTTCCCTCATTCATGGGTGAGACTTTCAGCAGCAAGACTAATTGGTCTATTGTTTAGTAAAAAAGACGAAGAAACCTTTGAGATTGATCTTGGTTTTGACAGACTTCAGAATATCGCTTATAAGTCCATTCGTCAACTGGGTGCTCCATCAATCAACAGTGACTTAGGAATGCAAATAGTTAAGAATCTTGTATTTATTTCTATGCAATGGTACAATAACCAGGATATCATCTACTTTGAACCTCACAAGACCAGTTTGGATGATGAAGATGATGGGTCTGATAATGATGGGAGAGCAGATGATGGCGAAGATACTCCTCAAGAGACTCGGAAGATTCCTGCTATACAATGGGCTATTAGACGTGTTTCAGTTATCCTTAGAGGAGAAAAACGTTTCAGAGAAATGATTGTTTCAAAGAAAGCTTGTATCCAGTATTTGGCATCTGTTATTCAAATTGTGTCAGAGGAAAGCTTAGCAGAATTGTCAGAGGATTTAGTGATGGCATTCTTCTTATATTCAACTTCTGACGATGAAAGAATAACAGACTTCAGAGACTTATCTAGAGAAGCTTTGAATATGATTCAGAAGAAACTTGGAACAACTGCATATCTTAAGGTTTATAGTGATACCCAACAGAAGATTGCCGATAGAAGAGTCCAACGTAAAGCAAAGAGGGCCATTCAATCGGTAGCAGCACCAGAATTGTATGCCAGGAAGAAAATGAAGAGAAACATGCTCAAGAAAGAAAAGAGAAGGCAGGTTAAGGACGAAAATGGATACTACCATGGTCGTAAAAAGAGGTCACGAGTTGACTAAACAAACACATAGATATTGTATATTATGCAAATGATGAACAGTTGTTATTTATATTATTCTGATTGTTTTGTGATACAGAACAATAAATAAATATTATTAATATATTATTATTAAATATTATAAGAATTATTTTATGAAATAAATATACGGACGCCATCTATGGCACTATAAATAAATAATCGAGAGATATTAGTATACAATCTAGTGGGGTGTAAAAGACTCAGGAGTGACGACGGGGACGTGCATGTTTGAGAACTCTATTAGATCATGAATCGTAAACTCATTGTGGGAGACTACTAACACGGGCCATTCTAGCAAACCTTGCCATTCATGAGATAGCTTCTGTCGTAATTTGAAGACCTCATTCCTTGGACGGTCACCTATCCAGAAGAACTGTTTGGAACTGTGAAGGCCGGCCATGAAGTAAGAAATCACAACTCTTGCAAAAATATCACCAGCTCTAGCCAAAATCAGAAAATCATTCGATACAGAAGTGACCCAACTAATTAATAACGGAGCAGTGTTGTAGAAAATTGAAGTACGCATTACCGCTATTAAGTTCTCGATGGCAATTCTATAAATACTTCTACACTTTTGAGGCGAAACTCTGTATCCTGAAGTGAAGACATTTGGATTAGCAGGATCGTTGCTAATACCCAGTCTACCAGCTGCAAATAATACATTGGCCACATGGTGCAAATTTTCGTATGCAAGTAATGGGGGTCCTGTAGGTAAAGCAGGACCAGTACTTCTATATTGGTTCCTTTCTGGTGGAGATGTTGTGGAAGAGCTTCCACCAGAAGAAGAGGGAGAACTTGAAGAAGACGTTGAAGAAGATGAAGAAGCCGCGCTATTGAAATCATGTCTTTCGTTGCCATCAGTAGAATCATCAGTTTTAGTGATTCGAACATAAGAAGGATCCTCAGGATCAGGTATACTAAATAATAGGGGCGCGAGAGGGCCTCTCATTAACTGACGAGCAAGAGTTTCGGCTAATAGTCTCGGACCTCTTGCAAATGCAAAAACATCAAAAGAATTAGTATCACCTATTAAATCCATAGTGTTTGTCAAAGCAAATGCTAGCATCATTAAGAAACAACTGGTGAGAAATTTTGCTTCTGGAGACGAAGAGAAATCCATTATCTCCGACGATCTAAGAGCACTATAAAAACGTTCTAGACTTAGTTTTTCAAAATCTTTGCGGCCACTACTAACATATTGAAGGTGCAAACCAGAAAGAGCTAACAAAGCATCTGCTAAATAGGGATATTCAAAACTGACTTTGGGCACTACCTGGAGCCAAACATCTCTATCTATAGCATCTTGCACCATAATAAAACGATCAGCATTGAATGAATAATGATGGATAAGCTCCATATCGCGATACCTGGCAGACATTTCTGGAGGCAACATAATCCCTGTGATAGTATCTAATGGAGATGGAAGCCTTTTAATTAATCGTCGTTGTTGACTCATAGCCAAGATTGTAAGATCTCTAGAACCCCGATGATCCGACTGCTTGGAATTTTTGTCACCATAACTTTCAACAGAACTGAGAGACGGTCTAGTATCAGGAGAACTCCAAAGGGGAGAAATTTCTATTTGTTGGTTGTCATTGTTCCAGTTGGAAATAGAACCGGAATCATCAGAGTTATTTATAGTAACCTCTCCATGAACAGGCTCAATCAAAGGGATTGCTCCTGTCAAAATAGTTGCAGAGGTCTGAGGAACAGATGAGACTGCAAGTACAGATTCTAGACATGAGACTGAACTTAATTGAGATTGCTTAGAGGCGTTGAATGACGAAATATAAGGAGGGGTTGGGCCCGAAGATGGTACTTGAAGAGGGACTTGGGGTAAATTCGAATATGGCAAGTGAATTGCATTCTGATCAATCGAAGTATTATTAGCAGGATCTACAGATCCACTTGATATTACACGTGGTTGATCATGAATTTGAGATCTATGAGTAATATCAGCAGGCAAGCTGACAGAATTCATAACATGTTGATGCTGGTCGTGAACCGGTATTGACAAAGGAGGTGCTGTAAACGGAGCTGCCTGAGTAGGTGGTGCGGAAACGCCTTGACTGTAGTCTAGCATGGGTCGGAGCGTACTATCGGTGTGTTCTGTATTCGGTGGTACAAACTGGCTGTGAAATATTGAAGTTGTAGGCTGTTGATACTTTTTTGGTTGTAGTCTATCATGATCTGGAGCTTGTAGATGTTGGGGTAGTATATTTCCAGGGATTTGAGAGAACTCAGGTAATTGAGGTGATGGAGGTAGAAAAGACGATGAGCTCGAAGAGATTGTTGAAGAAATATTAGGGGGTACATATAAAGGAGCACCTTTACTAGAACTGATATAATAAGCAGGATCTTGAAGGTTTTGTATCTCAGGATTGGTAGGTAAAACGGATATTGGGTATTGGCATTCCACAGATCGCTTTTTACAGTTGTCACAAATAGGCCGAGATTCATCGCATTTAATTCGTAATCGCTTACAATTTGCACAACCATTTCTACTTTTAGAATGATGTTTCCGTTGCCGAACTCTCACACGTTCCGCATTTTCAGGTGTCATGTTGTACGGTGCTTTTCGTCTATTGGAGTATCGGTTGTTGTTAATCTTCAGTCGCTATAAATTCATGAATTACCGACTTAATCGAATCAGCGGGTATTAAGAATAACCTGAATCCTAATTATAAACTTCCAACTGTCGAGTAAACAAACACTAGAAACTAAAAAAAAAATAAAGAAAACCAATACAAATTAAAAGCAAAAGAAACTGACAATATTAAAATAGTAACCAACAAACTGTGTAATCGCCAAAGATCTCCAGCACAGAGATATACACAGATATACGAGTATACAGTCTGTAGTAGGCTGGTTTGGGACAGAGATGTGTGGCATACAAGTTAGTCACTTTGTTAAGTTAAGTAATTACCATAACTTATGTGTAACGGTTGACCTCCGCAGAGTTCCGATTTAGAAGGGTTGGGACAGAACAGTAGGAAAAACTTGCATAAGCCCCTGTCGGTTATCCGCCAATTCAGAAAGCCCCGGCTGGTTTTCTCAAAGTTTGAAGATTATTTGACCAGTCGGGTAAAACCGCAGCCTTAACTAATGCCAAGTTTTGCGACGAATAAAATTTCTTGTTCTTTAGAAGAAAAAAGTGGCGAGATAAAGTGCAAAATAAAAATGATAGCAATGGTTGCCCTGCGTAAAGATGACCTAATAAAGGATAACCTAAGTCTCAGATTCTAACTATTAAGCAATAGCCCTTGCTTTGTAGTGTAGAAAAAGAGTTCACTTGATGGATAGATATGTAAAATAACGGTGGCTGACAGTGAACAATATGTAACTAGTAACTGTATAGTTATTATAAGCACAGTTGTAGGACTCTAATAAATGTTGATATATCGTGTAAATGGCAGAAGAGACAACTATCCGACTCGAGGCTCACACCCGGAAATGTAAAATGGATTTAGAGTTGATGATCAGTGAGACACTGTAACTTAAGCTCTTTTGGCTCAGACAGTTTAGGAAGCGAATAAGCAATAGGAAATAAAAATTATAATAGCAGTGACGCAACGATTATTATTATACGCTTGATATACCGGTTTGGATTAGCAGACCTCAAGATTAAATAGTTGTTTGAACACGGTCTGAAACCTGGATCGGACTTTCAAAGGCTGTGGAGATTTTGTCCAGTAAAAAGCAACTACAGGTTTAAGGTGCTGTAGATGTTATAACAGGTGGGCCCAACTGCGTATGCATACCACTCTATATAGACGAGCTTCATGTGATAAAAAGAAAAAATGATTAATAATAGTACATATGTAAAGAAAATCCACTCGGATAAGCATCATTACTATAGTAGCTAGTAACTAGTGACTAGTTAACATAGGCAAATCATTTCCTTGCTAAGATTTCGCAGTGGATTGTTTGTTGAGGTTTGCATATTCCAAGCAATGGGAAGAAGTTAGCATGTGAGCAAATTTAGTCAGGTTTACTATTTACCAGATTACTGTAGCAGTTTTCACGGCCAAAATTCTGAATCCTAGGATTCGGCATGTTTATAATGTCGAACCAAATATTATAACTGCGTCTATAACATAGTATTTAGCAGAGTTCATGTGTCCATAGTTTCAGTTTCAGGTATATAAATTGAATCGAAAACCTTAACAATAGTTTAGCATTTATAATGATTTATTTTATTCACATCTAGGTATCTATAAGGTATACTAAAGCTATGATATCGTTCCTACTCATATGCCATAATTACAACCTTGTTTTTCTTATTAGATGCAAGCCAACTCAAAAACTACTAATTACCGCTCGGTGATTATTGAAATCAATTACATACAAGTAGTGTATATTATATGACCTATTTTGATGTACCAATTACAATAGGTTGGTTCTAAGTTATAGGAACTGCAAAAGTTTCCCAATAAAAACACGAAATCAAATACTTCTCTATTTAATGTACGCATTTTGTCAGCACTTATATGTGTCGCTGAGCCTTAATTGTAAAAGAATAGAAATATCTATCAGATATTATACAATTATTAGTTACTATATTGCTCTGTTTATTAGTAATTTAATGTAAGAATCGAGGAGGTTTTGATTAATGAATGTGACTGAGAGGTGATGTATTGTCATATCCGAGATATTGCTTCAAAGGCTTCTGTTGGTGTACCTGATTTGTATCAAACAGTTTTATTTCATGTTAATATATACATCCGATCTTATCGACTATATCTTCATCATGGTCAAATATCAATGAACAAAATCAACTTTAGTTAAAATAAGGAATCGTAATATAATTTTTTCAAACCAATTTAGTAGCTTAAAACAAAATAACTATTTCTAGTGATCAACCTCTTCCGTCTGTTCAATGTTACTGATATCCCCTTGGACATATCTTGTCGACGGGATCTTCGGCTAGGTCTGCTGGAATAGACTCAACAAATGTGATGAATATGAATGGCATATCTTCCAACAGAAAAAAAGTCCTTTTAAGGAGAGTAGTTATTATCTTCCCCAACAAACCTGCCAAAGATTAATCACTCAGAATCGACACTAACTACCATGAGTAGGTACTGCACAGTATAGTAACTGTACAGTAGCTAACTTTATTAGTTTCATTGTAAACAAGACTAAGCAGAAAAGGGCATTACAATGAAGCTAACAAGTTATAACATGGTTAGTGCGTTGTTGATCACAAGTCTCGAGAAATTCAAACCTACTAAGCATATGTATGTATAGGTTGAAGACAAAACAGGACAATAAGTCTAGATAATAGTAGTCGAATACACCAGGAATTTCCTGTAGTATTCAGCTGGTAAGTTACTGAAGCCGGTAGGCATTTGTTGCAGTAAACTAGATTACTAGAGTGATGTTACTTACATTAATATATGAGAAGCAGGTTGCTGTTATGCATGACGCGTGACGTATGCAGACGATATTGGTTAAGTCTGGTTGCAGCAGATACCCTAACAAGTTAGGCTGGTTATGCATAGAATAGTTGAAACAAGAGATAATTCCACTTCCAGGGCTTCGGTATCTGCTTGTCACAGCGTCAACTAACATGTGGCCAATTGGCCACTCTAACTGCTGTTAATATCCGTAACTTTAATAATATTAAGGGCCACTCCTTAAAATGCTTAGTTATCTTTCGGATGAATAACCGAAGCTCTGGTATGCCGTTGGCTAAGATTTAATTATCTTTCAAACTCCCTATCTTTGAAGTGTGAACCTCTATTTAGTTAAACACCCGGTCTCTGACTTTGACCGATTCCTGAGTAGTTTCATGGAACACTACCACTGGTTTAGACGAAGATCCCCCTTATCAACACTCGAACACAAAAGAAAACTTGAATAATAATTGATAAAATGTTTTAATGTCAGAAAAACAACCTGAAATAATGTCGAATTAACCTTCATTTCATTTTAAATATTATCTTCTGGTGAACCAGGAATATCTGCCATCTCGTTATTGGTTCAATCGTGACAGTGGATTTTTTGAATGACATGCGATCTTGGAAGTATACGCATCTGAGAAAGGCAGAAGTAATTTTTAACCGGAGAGTTACTACGTAGTGAAACTACTCTTCAGCACTGTTATTAGAATTAAATTCCATCAGTTACAGTAACTTATAAACAATTCCTATTAATAGGATACTTCTGTGTTATACTATGTTTGTTGCATATTCCATGACCTTTTTCAGGGACATCTATTTACCTTATTTTCCTTCAGATTACCCTTTTTTTTTTTTGCAACAGCCATAATATCAAACGCTGTATAGACTTGCTTATATAATGAACGAGATATCTCATTCCAAAGATGACCTTCTTGACTATCTGCGCCCTCTCAAGTATGATACTATTGAAATTGAACAACTGAGAGAATATATATCCTGATATATTAAAGAACCAAGTAGCAGGATTTTGGCATTGGGAAAAAATAAAATAAGTTAATTGATTTGGAAGTTCATATTCTGAATATGTCCAAAACTGCCATGAAACAACTTGAAAATTTGAAAGAGTTTATAATTTGTGAAACTTTTATATTCTGATACGGCCAAAATTCAATATTAACAAAAATGAAATCATATATCGCCCATTTGAAGGTGGTAACTATCATGGTTTTTCGTCAATCAGAGTGAAAGCTACCCAGTTAATGGGGAGGAATCCACCAAGAGGATCCGGTAGTTGGACTAAAAAGTAGAGTGATACAGCTCACGGATACAATCGTACCACGGATTGTACGAGATATGGAGAGAAGACGTACGGTACCTGGTATAGTAAAAATAGGATGTAAAAAATCGAGCTAGAGGTCAATTAGCAAGGGCCAGAGAGTACCATTATATAAGAGTAAGTTTTCAAGAAAGTCAAGCTACCAATTACAGCCAACAGAATGGTTATCTAGAAATGATCAATGTATCCGATTTATTCATCACACTATATAACCATTTACCAACAACGCAAGACATTCAATGGCAAATTTTCAGATCTGATGATGGTTACTCAAGAAAATAAATACCACCTGCTGTGCTAAACCCTTTAATTAACCGTTGTACCAAGACTAGATCAGCACTATTGTCAAAGAATGTACTATAGCATACTACAGCCTGAAGATGGATACGCTCGTGATGACAATGATGCGAATCTAAATTTCCTGGTTAGACGAAGACGAAGACTAGAATTTTCATCATAATAGAAATGACTTAGGATTGTAGCGGAGTTTTTGAATATTGAAGATCGTCTTTGAACATGAATACACCAGAATTCTTGAAGAAGACCTTGCCAACCTGTACAAGAATATTTTCCTCCTGTCGAGATTCTCTGCTTTAATCTGTTTCTATCGCTTTATCTATTTAATTTATCTATATTTTATTAAAAAACAATACATATTTATGTCATATAATTTACATTTCTAGTATAAAACCATGGAGATCGTGATTTCTAGATATATTGGGATATGGTGGAAAACAAGCCCTGCTTGCTATTTAACCCAACATTTAATATAAGTTTTTGTATTCCATTTTCAAGATATAACGATTTGTTATATAACTCAGTTCATGAATAAACACACATTGATAATAGAACAAGTGAATTTTATTAACATCTAGACACTCTTGATTCGGAAAACCTATATAGTTGAACAACTGTTTGCAGATATACGCAGGTGCGGAACCGCACTAACATTTTTCAGGGAGCTCAACAAAGCCTGTCCATGCTTTATAGATGACACGGTATCAGTCAAAACAATTTTGATTGCACAATTCGGAGATACTTATATATGCGGATAAGCCGGCAAAAATAAGGAAGGAATTTCACTATGAATTCAGAAATGATATGATTTAGGCATATGCTGGAAGATCTTACAAATTGAGATTAGCTCCAAATATTTTTTTTTTAAATATAAATGTATATTACATATTAATCTATAGCCAGGTCATTTATTCGTCATCGGGAGGATTATTCTCAACGTCTTCTTCAGGGTCTACAGTGACTCCCTGCAGCATGCCCAAATTGATCAACTTACTATCAATCTGTTTTGAGATATCTGATTTTGGGTTATACTCAGTACCTAAAATAGAAGAGCAGATTATTTTCACCCCCTCAGGATGAAACTCGACTTTGGCACGAGGACCCAATGCATAATAATCCTGTCGCTGTCTGTTATCAGGCCTGACCACCGACATGGAAATAAGATATCGATGTCTAGTCATCTTCTTCAGTAAACCATCAATTTCTTCACCACCTAACTGGCGATCTAATTTAATAAATTGACTTGTTAAATGTGCCTTGTCATCATATCCTTTCCCAAGTATTAATAATGAGCATGCAATGTAGACGTAGCCCATATATTTATTTTCGTAATCAATGGCAGGATCTGGTAGCTGTTCTCGGTACTTTGCTGGTAAAATAGACTGAACAATAAATCTAGGATCCTGTTGCTTAGTCGATGATACTGTACTTGCGTTCTTGTCGGCACCGCTATTATTTTTCTTTTGTCGTTTACTTGCACTTTCATTGCTCACTTGTTTTAGATCAAGTAAATCCTGAGGTATATCATTACTTGGAAGAGCAACCAACTCCATTGCGAAAATATCTCTCAGTTTATACTGAACATTGTCTATGATTGAAGTATATAGTTGATAAGGAAGCCTGTTGTCTGCTAGTAGCTTAGTTACTTGAGACTTTTTGAGCGGTGATCTAGAATGTTCACAAAATAATGCCAGTCGAACGACTTGTTTGATGATCTGTTGAACTATAGGGGTATCAATATATTGACCAGGATCACGCGAACTAGGAGTTGAAGCTTCAGGAGCCGCTGTTGGAGACCTACTGCCATCGTATTCAGATTCGTCTTGTATTCTTGGTGCCATGACGCGTGTAGAAGCTTGAAATTGCCTGTATGCATTATTAAATTGGCGGCACAAGGCTGAGCCTGTTACTCGTATAGTGATATTTTAGCTAGATGTATTAGACTCGTAAATTTACTACTCTATACAGTGCATTAAATATATAATCAATTAAAAAAAAAATGATGAAAGAACATATATATATATATGTATATGTATTCTCGATTTTAATTTACAAAATATGGTTGCCATTATATCATAGTTATGCTTTTTTTTTTAGTCTTCACCAATCTACAGTACCTATCTATAGTAAATTACTCATGTTGTAAGTAGCTCTTACAGTTGCCGTAAGACGGTGTTTAACGGTGACCTAACCTGCTACTCGCGACATCTCACGGAGAATTGATCTCTAGAAACTAAAAAAATAAATTTAAATTGTAAATATTAACCTGCTATTCGACTGAAATATGTTTTCTTTCTGATTTCTCCTCTTGTAATGACATCATATATTTTGTATTCTCCTGAATATCACGGTGTTCGAATGTTATAATATTGCTAACAGAATAGAAGTGGCAGTGTGCTCATTTTGTTTAACAGGATAGCTTTGCAGCAGATAGCAGCTACATTTTTCGACATCACCTGTTATGTTAGTGGGATGACACAGTATACAAATTCTGATTACAATGTTGATAGCGCCAATACCTTTTTTATTATATAGGTATGAGTATTAGTACGGGTAGTACATAATTCTCAGGAGTTTAATTTTTCACGTAGTCATGGTGAACGCAGAATCTCGTCGGAGATATATTTGTCAAAATGATGTTAATCACTTATTTGTCCACTTCACTGCAGAGTCAATAACTGTGTCTATATATTACTTTTATTTCTTTAGATATTTGTATTTACATAGCAATTCTGTATTTGGTTTTCATTTCGGTTTTAAAACTTTCAATATTCTTTCTATTATATATAATCTTCTCCGCTTTGAAATTGCTGAGGATATCATAGTGTTGAACTTCATCTCGGATATATAAGCATCCACATTATTTCACAACAAATCGAACTTCTTACCTCATATCAGCAAACAAACGAAAATTATTATTATAAATAAAGGCATAAAATTTATATATCTCTTTATATTTTCATAAATATATTTTAAGTGTGTTACAATTTCAATGTATCTGACAAATCCTGAGGTTCTCGACCAAACCCAAATTTTCTAATGCACCTTAAAATTAAGGGTTGCGGTACTACTGAAGAAGACAGGCGCGCTTTCGCGAACCTCTTCTCGAGACACAACAACAACGTACAAAATATAAAATGGCCGACGTTACTCCTAGAATTGACGCAGAATTACGCAAATCTTATATTGACCGGACTGTCAGAGTGATTGCATTGGTCAAGTCGCTTCATGGCGACACTGCTACTGTGGATGCTGCTGGTGAGATCACAGTTATACTCCATCCAGTAAGTTTAGCTATCTATTACACTGATGCTAATAAACGCGTGCTAACACCTAGTCTTCCAATTTCCAAGTTAATCACTTTTACGAGATCATAGGTCGTGTTCAAAATGATTTGACAATTAGAGAGCTTTCCGCTACTGATTTTGGTACCAATATTAGTAAGTAAAAAGATACCGTGGATCTGTACTGCTACGAATATGAATGCTAACTGAATTAGACACAACTGCTTTAAAGGGTTTAATAGACGGTATTTCCAAATACCCAGATATTTTCCAATAGGTTATTTAATGAAATAGATTTTGAACGAATAAATAATATTAAATATTTTACATGATTAAATAGGAAAACCAGCCGATTTTAGTGGTTTAGCCCGCTGTTAACGTTCTGTTTGCCTTCAGATACATAAGAAAAAACGCCCTTACAATGCACTTATAACTCTTATGATGTATTATAATGCCTTCTGTGCAACTCCAGCTAAAATGCCAGCTCCAACTATGGCTTCATCTGTACTTTGAGAAGTTGTGGTCACAATCAATGAATCGTCATCACCACTAACCTTGGATTGTGCTGTCGAAAGACTATCGATAGAACCATCTGCTTCAGTATCAGAATCACATGGCAATGAAGATGTAACAATCGTCTTAACAGTACCCAATTTTAAATTGCTGGCCAACTTGTCAACTTCAATAAACGAGTGGGTCAAGTTCTTATGACTTGATGAATCTCTAGTAGTATCTATAACAACGTCTCCTGATAAAGTGGTAATTAACCCGGCCGGGTTTGTTCCTTGTGTGAAAGACATGATTTTTGATAAGGATGAGCGGAAGATAAATCGTGCTTTTTGTGTAGAAAATTCTTTTAAATATATGATGGTTGGTTAAACAGTACGATTGTTAAAGCTGTTATGTATAATAAGCAGCTTGCATCGTCGTGGCTCCTAGTGCGGCAACACACACTACCATCATCTCTAAATACAGAGCAACCATATAAAAAGTATTGGCTTCTTCAGGTATAATTGATATCTCGATTATCGTCCTATATAATGTTGACCCGCCGGCTAGTAGGTAATAGTGTCAAGCTGTTGGGTACACAAAGTTTATCAAGTAGATCTTTTCGGTCCTGTTATGGCAGCAGTCTATTAAGACACACATTGGTAGCTCGTGCAACTTTCGCATCAACTTGTCGAAAATATTCACCACTGAGAAACCCTTGGGGCGGACCATTATCACAGATATCTTCGGTTATACCTAACTCGGTCAAAGCTTTTGGATGGATTACTTTAGTGACAGCTGGGTTCTTTTTCATATCAGTTCCAATTATTATCATTGCTGGTCCACCTCTAGCAATTGCTGCGTGGTGGTATACTCGTAGAATTAGACGGTTGGCAAATGAACTCTATCATCAGCGATGGAATAATATGGGAAGCTATCATCTCAAGGTTGGGGAGGATGAAATAGCAGACTTTAATGGTATATTATCGAGTGCTAAGAGGGTTGGTCAATCTGAATTAATGGCTCGTAAACGAATCATTAGTGCATTAAAAGATAATGAACAAAATATAGCGAATATCCTTGGGGTAGATAGGTCGCAGGACTTTGAAACTGCTGTTATTATCACCGGATTAGAAGGATTACAACAGGATTTCCGAGCATCATCACAGGGCATGCAAGAAAAGATGGAGATTCGAACATTTGGTTTGGTTAATACCTTGACAGGTAAACGAATTGCCAATGTAGCCCTTATTATTCGTAGCGATGGGGCTAGTAAAAAGATGCGAATTGAACTCACTGGAACTGGATATTCTAGTCCTAGATTTATTCTAGACCATTATGACCAAGAAGATAACGAAGACATAATAATTGAAGTAAAACCACGAAAATAAGGAACAATAACTTGTAAATAGAAAAAAAAAAGCATTAGAATAGCATTATTAAATAAATAAACAGTAAAAAACATAATAAAAATACATAAATATCATAATACATCTATTAATCAGACTATTAAAGCGACCGATTTGATGGTGCATCTTCAATAGTATCAGGAGTAGGTTGGGTTTGACCTGCATGATGATGATTTTTGTTCCAGTGATTGGACTCTTCATAGAGATAGAAAAAAGTATTTGGAGGAGAAGAAGGAACCATAAGATTCTCCGAGCTCATTCCAGGATCCATTGAATCGAATGTCATATCAGTAACAACAGAACTAAAATGGTCTTCATGTCGTCTAGTAGGAGAATCAAGAAACGACTTTAGAACATCATCGTCGTCATGTCGAGATCCCGATCCGTGGATGAATTTGGTAATCCATCTTGAGTTAGGAGTAAGTTCAAGACCACTATGAGAAGAATCAGTTCTATTTTTTCTGGGAGTCTTGAACAACGATTCAATGTCAGCATCAATGGCATGAGATGGAGGTACATTTTCTTTGTTTTCATCAGAAGGAGGTGGAGTCTTGGGAGCTTCGATTGGCTCTGGACCATCACTAGATTGCATTGGAGAACTGGACTTGTCTTCATCATTACTAAAGGCAATAGCATTTGTAACTGGAGAAAGCTTTTGATGAGGCTCAGTTGCAGAAATAACAGAAGATCCAACAGGGGAAAGTTTTTGATTAGATCCTGCTACAGTAGTCGTAGAAGCAGGATTGGAAGTAGGTTTGGTATTTACTGAAGTTTGTGGTTGGATTGGTACATTAGCATTAGAAGATTTTCGAACTTGTTGCTGTTGCTGTTGGGCCTTAGTTTGAGGGACAGGAGCAATCAAAACTGACGCTTGTTGATCATCCTTGGGCTTCTTCTTGGATGCTTTTCTGTTCGTCCACAAGCTTTCAGGTCGCATAGTCTTCTTAGCGTGATACCATAAACCACAAGGATTACACAATAAACATTCTCTGTCGCCATTGTTCATTCGTCGCCAAGTTGGCGTTGCGTTGGTTCCACAATTTTCACAGAAATTATATGCGTCGCTATCAGTAGTAGTAGGCTTTGACTTCTTTTCACGTCTTTTACCTTTAGCCTTAATCTTCTCCTCTTTAGCAGTAGGCTTATTAGCAGAATCTTCTTCACCAGTCAATAAAGATCTAGGTAAATCGATAGCACTAAGTCGAATATTTCCTAATTTACCTGCACTGAGACTGAGTGAAGCACCAACAGATGAAGGGTTATTTTGATCGTTAGGAGTAGGAGCTTGAAATGGACTAGATCCGTTATCATAGTTAGAGCCACGACGTAAACTTGATAGACGAGCAGTTTCAAGTGCAGGAGATGTAGCTACAACCCTTGGAGAAGGACCCGTGCTATTAATGCTATTATTGCTGTTGGCATCGATGCCATCACTACCAAGATTGTTCATATAATGTGAGTTAAAACTGGTACTAGACGTAGGAGGCGGTGGTGGTGACGATGCAAGATAATACGACTCATTTCTACCAAGAACAGGAGTTGACCTTTGTCTCTTAGCTATATTTATTGGCATTTTTGGTTGAACCATATTAGAAGCAATAGCAGGCGAGGATGCAGATTCAGGACTAGTCATATCGGAAAGATCTCTGTTAGTCGAAAAGTGTCGTTTCTTAGAGAGAACCATATTTGATTGATCATTAGGAGTAGGAGCGCTATTATTTAATGATCCATTTCCATTAACTGATGATGGTGATGGCGAACCAGCCTGAACCTCTTTCAATACTTCTATCAAATTATTTTTCGCTAGAAACTGTGACCAAGAAGGATGGCTGAAATCAGATGGTAAGAATGAAATTATACTCTCGTACAATTTTAAAGAAGCCAGATACTCGGATTGAGAGTTCTCAGCTTGAGGGAATAATCGTAAATGAACCTCAAGAGTTTCTTTAGCAGCATATAATGGTAAAATATTGTTAGTAACTCGGCCTACTAAATATACTGGAGTAGGAGCAGGATCTGAACATTGTAAACTCTGTTGTTGTTGCTGTTGTTGTTTTTGCTGAGACCATACTTTGTTTTGTAACAATACCCATGAAAGCATACCGTGACCTACAAGAGGTTGATCAGGTTCAGTAAAGTCAACAGAATATACAGCATAATCCCGGCAGTTTTGACCAGCTATTAGCTCTGGGGAACTTTCATTAACGGCTTTTAAGCATAGAGCAATATCTATAACTCCTAAAGGTGAATGTTCATCATCATAAGCTACTGGAACATCGACAATCTGTGGTAATCTCGCTAAACACATTGTTGAATGGTCTTTATCAAAAGTATATAAAATTTTGACCCTCATAGGTCGACATGGCATTCCATCGATATCCATAGTGAATAATGAGTTGAGTACACGCAAAAATAAATATAAAAATATAGGGAAAAGACGGGATATAGCAAATGATGCTAATAAATAACCGTGTAGAGCAGCGCGCCAAAACGGTTGACGGTAGGATAGATCAAATAAATATAAGCTTATAAATATAGGGAGCGTGTGAATAGATGAGGTTATTGGTAATCAAAACGACAATAACATAAGTAATATAAATAGAAAACGATAGGCTGAAGTCTATAATAATATAATGAAAGGATAAAGATAGTTGGAGAAAATCTACACTATAAACCACGACAGGAAACCACCACAGGTTAATAGACAGTAAAGAAAGATCGGGGCGTGACTGGTAAAAACTGGTGGTGGTAATATTAACGGGCGCGTAATACGTGCTTTATTTATTCAAGTCGTTTAATCAGCACCGCGCCCGCGTGTATACCGTGTTTATGAAGCCGCAAAAGCACAAATAAAGTGGCGTACTTAGTCATAGTTGGCCTTGAACTTACCTCATCCTGTGGGTTAATCTGAGTCAGCATATTAGAGTGGCAGGTCCTATTACTGCACTGGCCTAAAGATCTTCTTGCTTGGAATGTAGCTTTCTAACCAAGGCACTAATTCAAGGCATAAAATTGTATTGTCGCGATGTAGTCGTCATAGAAACTGTTACTATCAGTCCCGAAATAGAACCGGCTCGAGCATAATTTTGTATTTGGTGTTTTTGGCTGGTGAAATCTCACTGTTAACTAATCAGCGAAGAGTTGCGTAGAATAATTTTATTTCTTTTCTTCCCGCTTCAAAATAGTTACCTGTTTCATAACTTAAATAACCTGAAATGCTTAGCAATACTTCTAGTATTTCTTTATTAATATTACATATATGTTATATGAAGCAGTACTTGTATCAGCTGGACTAATTATAGGATTTTACGTTTATTTCCAGTAGATCAACAGTGACTTTGCGCTATATGCTAAATAGTCTAGTAGCCGTTAAGCGAGTCTCAAGTGCCGTCAGGACGCCATATCCAAAGGCTATAAGTTACCATTGACTAGACAGCCCACCCGACATGAACCGGCGTTAAAGCGCACGCGCGACTTCTAGTGAAGCTAGGTAACATATTTTTGGAACCCTATCACACATGAATTCCCGATCTCAGTAGATTACAACCCGTTAATCACTTCTGTTTATCTAGAACTAAACCAGCTATATGCAAACTGTAGATTATTGCCTATGTCTATTATACATGTAACTTATCTGGTTTGAGTCTTTCAAGTCATAGTAATATGCAGAACCCTCTATTAAGGAGGTCAAAGTTACATGCCATGTTCAGCAACTCTCTTGCTCCTGTTTTGGGGCAGATGCATCCTTCTCCTAGCACAATGCAGATGCTCAGTATGCGCGGGTTTTGGAAGAAGAAGCAACCCTTTTTGGTTGGTTACTGCTCCTTGGAGCAGATACGAGTCTTATCTTATGTGTGTTCCAATATTCTGGTTGTGTTTAGCAGTACACTGCCAGTAGTGCTGTGCTATTGCAATTGGTCCATCAAGAACTATGTGACCCAGCTATAGGAACTGCCATTTATTCTCGGCTAAGTGATTCCATAGTCTTATATACATTTAATGAGTTTCAAGTAGAAATAGTAATAGCTTTAGAATATCAAATATAGATTATAAATATAAACACAATAGATTTTGCTGGTTATAGGAATGGACTACTATATTAGAGTCTTACCCACCTAACGACCTGTTTTAATCTACAGTTAACTAAGTTAACTTACTGTAACTACGTTACCTGACTAGCCATGCTATTAATGTGCACCGCTTCTGAATATACGGCAGCTGAGGGCCCAAGGAGTTAACACTCTCGATTTCCGTCTGTATCTGGTGCATTTATAAATTATTTTAATAATAGTCTTTATACTATAACTCACTAACCTTGGCATATTAAGCATATTTGTTTAGTGCTAGCTTCTTCGCCTGTAACCAAATATTGTACTAAATCGTGTCCGGTTCAGCAGCTCACCTTTAGCCCGTCCCTGGACTAGCTCATAATGTTATGCACGATAAGAGTGCCTTGTCTAAGACAATCTAAATTAATTATTTTATTGTACATGTATGCAGAAAGGGGTGATCGTCTAGTTGCACGCGTTTATTAATTAATTATCTGCCTTAAACTTGAAAGGAATTTTATTCAGTGCAGGTATAGTAGTTGCTACATGTATGAATTCTTATTGTAAGTAAATTAAAGCAAACAGAGTATTATATATAAATCTGCATTATTTATCTTTTATATTATTTATATTTCGCTGTACAATGTGGTGGATACAGTTAGTTTCTTTAGATGCTTGCTTTCTTACTACATTCTTAGCAGTTTAATGTGGTTGCACAGATTCATTAGCTTGCCGGCTACTGACTGTATTTAATTAACTTTTATATAACTCGATTCAGCGGGCCCTCGTTATTTTAAGTCTATGACTGTAACCACAATATAGATGTTTAGTTATATCTCACAAGTTGCAACCTGCTTATCGAAAAATCTGACTTTATTACCACTCCCCTCCCTTCCCCTTCAAATATATAAACTCCCTATTATCCATAGCCAGGTATTATTAACGATCTGTTTCTTGCTGGCTTATTGTTTATTTTCATAGCGTGTAATGTACACAAGTATTCATTGGCTAGGTAGTAATGATGCAGGTATGCTCAAGCTTGGCACTGCGAAGATATTCCTATAACTTAGATGTACTTTTTCCAGCCATAGAGCCATAGATTTCGACATCTATAGAAAATGATACAAAACGCTTTATAATAATATCATTTAAAAGCGGGCTTTGAAGCTTTTGTGCCGATACTTCAGTCAGTAATTGATTGTTGAATATTTAATATTTCTCATGTCAAGACATTTATGTTGTTACAACTGTCTCGGGGACATTATTAGACTTCCTGCTGATTTAGCTGGAGTTAAAAGCTATTGAGGCTAACAATACTCTTGACATTTGATAACCTGCTGCAAATACCTATAAAATGGCCGGTCAAGTTATTAACCTGCAACGTTGGATCTGCCAATTTGCTATTGGTTCAGCTGCGGTGGTACGGGCTGTCCTTCCTTTAAGTTCACTGGACTATTGATTGAGCCAAACATCTCTCGACAGGCGGAAATAGTGAAATTTTCCATCTTGCATAAATCCAACAGTGCACAAAATGTAACTGCAACGTACAGTAGATATAAAACTTCTAAGTAAAACAACATAACAATAGTGTAAATAGAACTTCATAATCACAGTTTTATATGTTATAGGAAATATTGTCACTGAATTATATAATCTTGTAGACCTTTTTTAACTTATTTATCTAGTAAAAATGGAGTTCTAGCGGTTTCTCCTGACCGTTTTTTTGCTGCAAGAAACACGGTAATTTTGTTTTGTCGTGGTTCTGTTAACTGATCTGACTAGACTCGAGCCGCGTGTAGTTGTGAGCAATGGATTGACAGCTGTAAACTTCGACATTATCAGCAAACTGTACTAAAAACTACCGCCAGCTTGCGATACCACGTCGAAAAATGAGTTTTCTGGTTGGGTTATATTCTGGCCTTGTAATAGTGCTTTTATATGGTATAGTAAGTATAAAAATAGTTGGTTGGTAGCGAGGATAAATGTTGCAAAGTTGAAAGATTGAATTTCAGGGCGAATCTGAAAGAGTGTGAAATTTACCAATACAAAAATATTTCTGTGTGGGTTTAATATCTAATAACAAGTTTTACGGCGTTGTTTTACTACTGAGTCATGCTCCTAGAAATAGTACTGCCAAAGAAAGGACATTTATTAGTATAGATCAAGCTGGCAAGATTACCGAGCCTGCTAATTTACCAACTTTGGCTGATGATGGTGATATTGAAATGACTGTGGTAGTTCCATGTTATAATGAAACCAATAGACTTCCTAAAATGTTGGAAGAATGTGTTCCTGTACTCAACGATCTTTATGGTAAATCTTGGGAGATTTTATTAGTTGATGATGGCTCTCGAGATGGAACTACACAATTTGCATTGGACTGGGCTAAGGAACATAAATTACCTGCTTCTAGTTTAAGGGTCAGTCAACTCGAGAAGAATAGAGGAAAAGGAGGTGCAGTTACTCATGGTATGCAATACGGCCGTGGTAAATATGTTATTTTCGCTGATGCAGATGGTGCTTCAAGTTTCAAGGATATCGATAAACTTGTCAAAATTATTGATAGTCAAAAGCCTGGCTTGGGGGTTGCTATTGGATCAAGAGCTCATATGGTCAAAACCGACGCGGTTGTTAAACGATCATTTATTCGAAACTTCTTAATGCATAGTTTACATTCTTTATTATATGTTTTCGGTATTCGAACTATTGCTGATACCCAGTGTGGGTTTAAATTATTTACTAGGGAAGCTTGTCGACGGATCTTCCCGTTTATGCACACTGAAGGATGGATCTTTGACGTCGAGGTGTTAATTATTGCTATGAAGAAAAATATCCCTATTTATGAGGTTCCTATTTCCTGGCACGAAGTTGAAGGTAGTAAAGTAGAGCTTGCTCGTGACAGTATTAAGATGGCTATCGATTTGGTCATAATGAGATTTGCTTACCTTCTTGGTATTTACAATCTTGATAAAATCACTATGTCAGTTGACAAAAAAAATAAATGAAAACTACAACACTAACTTTACAAATCATAGACTTTAATTTTAAATAGATAGATATATATTAATTTTTTATGTATATACGTGAACAAAACCAACAAAGTTAACAGAAAAACAATATATATATATATATATATATATATAAAACAAAGAAAAAAAGATAGAAGGTTTACTCAATCTTCTCCTCTGCTAAAGCTCTAACTTCAGAAGCAGATCTTTCAGTAACAAGCCAGCCTTTGCTTACACCTCCAGAAACAACCTCTTTCTTGGTGACAAAACTAAGACCACACAGCTTGGGCCAATTGACAAATTGTAGTCCATCTTGTAAAAGACTTCGCAATGAATAAATAAGAACAATCAACCAGAACAAAATAAACAATCGGTTCACAATCACTGGACTGTCTTCCTTAGGGAACAAGATCGATGCCGTTACCATGACAAATGATCCAATCAAAAGATATGGAACTGATTGAGTTGATAAAGGTCTTGCATCAAAGAACGGTGAGTCAACAGTTAAGTGGGGTAAGTGGTTTCCTAATATAAGGTCAAATCCATCTTGACGAGGTCCATCATAGTAGTTATTTTTGATGTATCTAACAATAGAGTTTCTCAAATCGTTCAAAGCACCTGCCTTAGTTCTCTTACCCAATCTGGTGAAGTCAGTCTTCAAAGCTCCAGTACCAGAGTAAGCACAAGATACACCATCAGCATTATCAGCCCAAGTGTTTCGGAAAACAAACAAAAACTTAGAATCTTGTTCCCAAGAAACACCCTTTTCGAGAACACCTGCATCTTCAAGCTGTCTTTGTAATACCCATTTGGCCAATTGACTTTGTACTACATTGGTTCTATCTAGACAATCCATACAGTTGGTTCTTACAACTCCATCTTGTTTGGTAATAGGTTTATGAAGATCAGAATCAACTGCAGTATACCAGCTTTGTCTATCCAGGCCAAGTGTTTGCAATTGCTCAATAAGCAAGTTAACTCTATGCCATCTCATTTTACTACATTCATGATGGAAGTCGAAGTAGATATACTCGACATTTGAGTCATTCAAGTTACGAACCAAGTTTTCGTATGCTTCCTTTACAGGCTTTTCATAACCCTTTTGATTAACCAAATTAACCAAGTAGTTCTTACCATATAATGACACTTGTTGTTGGAAGTGTTTCTTGGCGGGAATGACTGCAGATCCACCAATTCGGAGTAAAGGTTTGTATCTCAAATTATTAACTTCACCCCAGTAAACTGGTACTGATCCTCTAGTTTGGACATAAGAATAAACCTTGTCCTTAATAATAAGAATCTGTTCAGTTTCATTATAATTGGCAACGTTTCCGTCATCATCAATACCACGTCGGAAATATCTAGTTCCGGCTCTAAATCTACTTCGACGAGAAACAATACCAAAAGTAACTGGGTAACCAAGAATACTAGTCTCATGAAGACTCAATACACCATAAAGAACAGGTAAAATGAAATCTCCAATAATAGGTTCTTGTTCAGCAGCATCAATCAAATCCTCACTAAGATAATGGTTCCAAAAGAATCTTCTGTCTACAATCTCCCACAATGGTACCTTGACACTGTCACCAGGGTTAGCAGAAAATGCTACCTTAGTATGAATATTACTACTAGAAGCTTGTCTTTGGAAAGAATTAGTCAAATCAAAGGTATAAGAAAAGAAGATAGGAGCTGCTGCCAAATGATCCTTTAATAACGACATGTACTGCTTTTCAGTATCATCCTTGACACGCCACTCTCTCAAAGGCAAGTATTCAAACTTGGTAGCCTTGTAGATTTTATGGCCAAGCAATCCACCAACCACCTCATATCCAGAAATTACAATAATATACTTTGCCATTCGAAGTCGTACGATTCCTAAGATTCCTGCAATGGTGCCATTGGACTTGCCAACTGGTCCAGAACCTAATGAGATTTGGCCATCTGGTTTGGCGACCGAAAGAACGACATCGCCTCCACTAGCAGAAAAGAATTGATATTCCTTATCACTAGAGCTATACACCAAAGGTCCTACCATTCTAATAATAAAACCACAGAGTTGTATCCGTCACTATAACTATGAGATATAATGTAGGAGTAAATAATTATAAAATGGATACTGGTGTATCATTGAATGGCTGGCATTAGTTTTATTACTTGGCGCAGTACACGGCTGGCGACGAGACGGCTTTGACGGTGTTGTCCTGGCATCATCAGGGGTTTTCCGCCGAGGCCAAATATCATTTATATAGGATCTACAAATTTTCTCGTGATTCCCCACCTTTTGTCTTGCTAAAACAGACAAACCTCCAAATAAGGAAACGATGAAGTTATAGACGATCTCAAGTGTCTTGGACTTTTATGTTGAATGCTTATTGGTTGAGTACTTGTCTACATTGTATTAATCTATATGATAGCATTGATCCACGCAGTTTAAGATTAAATGTTAGTTTAAAGTTTGCTGCAAAAAATAGAAGAAGGAGAAGCAAATAAGAAAAGAAATCTTTGAAATTGAAAATGTGGAACTACTGGATATTTGAATACACTGTTTACGAACCAAGATCAAATGCCATCAATGCTTTTCAAACTGTTCAACTATTTTAACTGCTCAGACTGTTTAGTCGTAGTAAATAGAAATAGTAAATTTAAGATTGCCATATGGGCATTAATACCTGTCTCTTCTGAAATGAATCATTCTCATTACATGTTTGATTGTTTTAGTTTTAGCCAGAATTTTTTTTTTTTTTTTTGATCTTTGGTTATGCTGTCAATACACACCCAGAGATTCAGTCTGATCTTATAACCGCTAAGTCTAAATAAAGTTCAAGTTAATTTTTATTTTATGAATTTACGGATTATTATAAGTTTCTGAGTTGTTCAAGTTCCAAATCAGGAATCCGAGGCCATGATCACTTGTCAATCTTGTAGCCTATGCAGATGCAGGGGGTCTGCAACAAACTATAAGCCATATTGACTATATTTGACATATATTTCACCAATTACATATCTATTTCATGGAATTCTAAACCGTTTTTGCTCCTTTACCGTTTATTTTTGCAGATCTGCTGAATGCACGCTGTATAGCAATCATTCTTTCAATTCACAGTTTTTAATTTAAATAAATCTCTCGTTCAGTGGGATACAATATAACGATCAACTTCTTTGAATCTATTATTATACTATTAATAACATCTATTTAAGTAGCTGGCTGATATCTGAAAGAACAGGTCTAAATCTTTTGTCGGCATGCTCAGTCAAACTTGAAAACCATGTATTCAAGTTGGAGTTAACTATAGCTTCCTTTACAATTTCAGATCTGTTGTTGGAAAGCAAAGTACCTAAGCCAAGGACCAATCTATATTGAGCTTCTGCATCTTTAATATAGTCTTTGTATTTGGCACTACCAGCAATCAGATTAAGAGCAGATTCTAAATCAGATCCACAGGCAACCGCATAATTAAGTACAAGGGAAGAAATAGCAATTTCCAACGGCTTGGAAATAACAGCTGCTGATTTCACAATAATTGAGATTGAATCCAACGACTCTTGTCTTACTTCTGGGTTTAGAACATATTGTTTTCCAGTTTTGGAGTTGAACAAGTTGACCAAAACTCGAATAGCCAGTAAGGTTGTTTTGAGCGAGCTAGGATCCAAGTTATTAAATACTGTAGCGACAATTGAAACAGATGGTCGTGACAAATTAGGTACAATAAGACGTAGAATATCTAACCCTGGTAATCGCGAATTTTGATCCCAGTTAATGATCTTAGTGGCGTACTTGAATAAATCGTCTGCAGAAGTACTATCAATGTTTGATGATAAGCTAGCACCAATGTATTCAATATCTGATTCTCCTATTTTGGCATCTCCGGATTGCTTTTCGTTCATAGTTTTAATTGCGCGAATAAGGCCCTCGGCTTGGAAAGAGATTAATGAAACAAAGTCATTGTAAGGAAGAACAGAAAGGGATACAGGAGCAGGCTCTGACGAGTTTCCAGTCTGTGAAGTAGTAGCACTACTACTATTGTTTTGATTAGGGATATATCGTGTACCATATGGATCATCTGCAGGCTTAGATGACAAGTCGACATTTTCGGTGTTCTTGATAAGGAATCTAGCCACTTCATCAAGATAGGAAGAAGAAAGCTCATTATTGTCTATAAATCTTTGAGCTGCTTGGTAAGGATTTTCGGTGATATTATAAGGTAATTTCAATGGAGGTACACCTTCTTGGATATCAACATCAAAAACGTAATCATATGACTGTCCTTCGTAAAGTACTTTTTTATCAGTAGAACCAGCACCAGCACCTTGTACTACTTCACCAATTTTCACCCATACTCCTGTAGTATATTGATGAGCTTCAATCACTCCTGACACATCGTCTTTAATCATGACCACTTGACCTTCTTTAGAACCGGGTGATTTCAACACAGAAGCTGGACTCAACTGAGAGGGATCGATGTTCTTTGATCCAGTTTGATCTTCACCGATGGAAGAACTAGCAACCGCTTGTTCAAGGTGCTCTAATTCTTCAGCAGATGCCCATTTAGCCTTATCTCTTGAGAAAATACGGATAATGTTGTCTGAGCCACCAACCACAAAGTCTGAGCTTGATCCTACTTGAGTAACAGACCATAAGGAAATGCTGGGTAATGTGATTGTTTGAACAGCTTGGCCAGTACTAATATCCCATACTCGAACTGACCTATCTTCACCACTACTTACCAAAGTATTATTACCAAGATATTTAACAGAGTAGACAAAGCTTGTATGGCCAGAAAGAGTTGCTGCTACTGAAGGTTGATTGAAGTCCCATACTTTTACTGTACCATCATTACTACAGGATGCAAAACTTGTATCTGATACTTTAGTCAAGCCTCTAATAGCATCATCATGAGCATTTTCAAATGTCTTGATAAGCTTACCGGAATCCCATATCTTGATTGATTTATCAGCCGATCCAGTAATTATTAATGAAGGACTTAAGACTAACACAGCCCAAACTGCATACAAATGTCCACTAAGCTTATATAATTGAGTTCCAGACGCTTGATCCCATATAATCGCGGTATTATCCCAACTTCCACTTGCTAAAAGTCCGTAGTCGCTATGGAGTGCACATACATTTGATTGATGACCCTTTAAAACAGCAGCTTGACTCCACACTGATGATTCTGCACCTGACAAACTGAAAGAATGGATATCTGAAGATTGACTACCACAGTAGAGTCTGTTTTCGCCAAATGCTACTGAATTGAGGTATTTGGGGTCGGTATGAATGATTTGTTGATGCCAATTGCCATTCTGGTGCGACCACACCCGCAACTTGGAGTCTCTGGAAACGGATGCAATCAGCGACTCCGACAATGAAGCCAAAGCTTTGACATCATCTTCATGGCCTACAAGTGAAGCAGAAAGCTTATACACAGAATTAGGCTTGGAAAATGATGACATTTCTAATAATTTCAGACCTTAAGGATATATAGAGGATAGTTATGGACAACCAACTCCACCTTCGATACTGTTATATGTATGGTTCAAGCGATATTAGGGTATTTTCCACACATATAAGTAGCACTTACATATTTATTCTATCAGCATCCAAAGTGTATTTTACAAAGAATGGTGAATCATGATAGGGAAATAAATGATTTTTCCAGTGTCAGAAATTCAATTTTTTCATTGACATATTATATTAGAAAACTAGAAAATATTTAACTCTGAATGTCTAATTAACCAGTGTAAGGGGAGGCTATCTGGAAGCTCTCGCATCATCTAGCTGACATAGAGGCAGTCTCTTTGGATTTTATAGGCTAATAACATTAGTATATTTCAACTTCTACAGATTACTAAGATTAGGTGAAGTAAAATAATAAGACAGATTAACAATGTAAAACAATTCCTTTTTACGTTTAAAAAAACCTACATCACACATAAATATCAAAGTCAAAGACACAAGGCTTTGATCCAGAAAATAAATGAGAACAAATCTAAACATCCATCATAATTGCTTCAGCTCCATCAGAATTATCAGTAGAGGTGACACTAATAACAGGAGCAGGAGTGAATCCCGTAATGTCGTTGTCAATGGCAGCAGGTGCGGAAGTTGCAGTACCGTTCATATATGCGTCTAATTCAGCATCAAGTTCCTCAGGAGTCTTCTTGACCGATTTGTTAAAAGTTTTTTTGGATTGTTGTTTATCATCAGTATTTTGCTTTCGTTTTTGCTTATTTCTACCTTTTAAAGTAGAATTTCGAGGTTGAAGTCTTTCATCTAGACTAACTCCTTGGAATTGTATAGTACGCTTGTCAACAATAGTCAATTCTAACTCTTGACCAGCGGCCTTTTTTCGATGAAATGCATTGACTGCTTGGTCTGCATCAACTTTAGACATATATTCAACGTAGGCAACTCCTTCTGATCGCCCGGATCTGTCGTAAATTAACTTCAATGATCTTAATGGTCCAACAGTACTGAACAGACCTCGAAGATCTTCTTCATCCAATCCATAATAGATATTGGAAACCTTAACAACAAAGAAAGGTCTTCGATCAGTCCTTCGAGGAAATCTATCCCCATTTCGCGGGAATCGATCTATAGATCGTTTACCTTTACCAACTCGATCTAAGGATCTTTTTCTTCCATTCAAATGTTGAGTCTGAGATATTAATACACATGAATCATACAACTAATTACAACTTACCCGAGACTCTTGAACTAATTCATCCAAAGAAATGTCCATATTTGATTGGTTTCTTTCTTAAATATATCTAATTGATGTGTCGAAACAAAAACGAGCTGGTATCAATAAATAGCCCTATTTCAACGTGACAAAAAATAAACAAACCAAAATTAACCTCTTTTACTCAAACTTTTCGCTAATATAAATACAATTAATCGAGATAATATTTGTTCACAGTGATAATGTTCTGCGTTGTAAAACGTAAAGCTCGAGACCAGCTGCTGTTTCATTTGGCTTGTGCAGCAGATATTCATGAGGGTAATTCGCACGTTTAGTCTTCTGCCTATCAAGTTCATGCATATATGGGGTATTATGAAGTTGCAAAGCAAAATTGATATAATTCAGAGAGTTGAGTAAAGAAGAAATCTAGAATTTTATATCATCAAGTAACATTTTTGGTAATCTGTAGTTGTAGAGGTGCCGATAACTCCTTTTGGCTTTTGATTTGATAAGTCTTTTCACGATATACTTGGAGTACGTCCAGTACAGACAGGTGGTTTGGCCCAATTCCTGTTTATAAATTAAATATTAGATATTTCAGAGTTATATAAGCATATGTCAATTTTTCACTAATTGTATTTTCGTGTATAAGTCGTGTTTTGCTGTATAAGGATGAGACGGTTTATCATCTTGCCATTCCGACATACAATTCAGCTAGTATGCAAGTAAGCCTGTGTTCAAATAAACTTATATTACAAGATCCTCATGACCTTATTATACAAAAGAACGAAACGTATGTTCAGATATTTCTATAATATATAAAAATTTGCTATCGCAACGTCTAAAATTTTCTTACGTTCCCAGCCCATTGGATTTGTTGTGTGGCAACAGAACTAGATAACTGAGCTATAGTTGTGTACTAAACTTTAAAAATATAACAAACATAATAGCCCAAATAATCCATCAGTTACTATACTTTGTATCGATGAAGAATAGCCTGTCGCAGTGTATATGAATTCTTTCTGAGTTAGAGTTAAAGACACTTGTCAATAGTCTCTTGCTCTAACTTTACTATACTTCTGTTCTGAATTCTATTCCGAAGTTAAACATAATTGCATCCTATTTTGCTTTTTCAGAGTCCTGTATAGATATACCATTAAAGCCTAACTTGTGGTTCACTATCTAGTTCTTCGATCTAAGAACCGAAGCAAGCAAAATACAAGAAACATAATATTTTTAAAAAGATACATAAATGGCTCGACATTTATTTTGAATTAAATCATAGGCTATCCTTGTATTTTACAAATGATGTATCCTAAATTTGCTTCAACCTTTTGAAATTTTCTCAGCTGCTAAAAATGCAAACGGAATATTAGGAGGATGGACTATGACAATTTCGCAGTCAGTTTATACATATGATTGTTAAATTCATTGTGTAGCATAATGCAGTTTAGTTAAAGATTCTTATATTTTCTAATGAGAATAATTCCAATCTTAAGAGTCAATAACGACATATGTTTAAATAAATTCAGATTGAAAAGGAAAATGATATATATAAGCCTTCAATTACGAACAACCATACCAATATGAGCAGTTTGTGCATCGGTAATCCATCAATAATAGGCAAATTAGTAATAATTTAAGAAAAAAAGAAAGCAAGTAGTATTTTTAGTTTCAGTATTGGATAATCTTTACATTTGCTTTCAAATAAAAGGTTAAAGGTTAAACATCCAGATAGCTTTGAGTTTTGAAAGCTCAACGTCTAACTTCACTTTATTTCATTATGGAAGTGTCAATCTAAATCCAATCTAAAACAATACTATAGCTTCCTTTTAAAACTTATCGGTCTTATTTTGATTTTCATGGTGTTATAATATATTTGGTAATGAAGATAATTAAACTATGAAATATAGAATTTGGAAAACTTAGAATTTAATAAATACTGCTTCGCCATCACACTGATTGCTCTAAACAGCACCATACAGCAGGACAATATAGCGGAAATTTGCCTACAAAAGCTCATATACCATGTTAACAAGCTAGCTTGATATTGGACTAGATAATTTGAATGATTACTAACCGAGTTAGACGGAGCCTGGATTGAGTCTAGTGGTCAGGCCCAGACCACTAGCTAGTGAAGCTAAAAATGACTTTTTCTTTTATATTCTTTTTTTTCTTGATAATACCGAAATAAAAGAAACTGGAAACTTCATTCCTGCGTATTTAACAAATTTCAATGAGTTTAGCTTTGCTATAGAGTTAAAGTTTGAAACGACAAATTAGGAAGTACTTATGGATACTCTGTTGGGCAGTAATCTGCTCAGATGCATATCTAAAGGTGAGACACTTGAAACATCAATATACCTGCGTTCTTTTTTTTCTTTTTCTTTTTTTCTTTTTTTATTTCACTGTATGACTATATACTAGGATCCTAAAATGGAGCTATACCGGGGATGGAATCCGATAAGATTGATATATTTAGTTCAACTACATACTAATTCGTACACAACCTATTGTAAGTTATGGTCTCAATAGAGAATGCCTACCAGTAGACCCGGGAATATGGATCCAATATGAATTCGATGATATACTGAATGGCAGGTTGACTTATGAATGACCGTCGCTTGAATATAGAATCTTGTGGTAACCATAGTAGAGACTCATAGCGAAGCTGTCCAAATCTGGTAGAGTTAGAATTGCTTCTCACAATATTAGATTAAAAATGGTCTAGAAGAAAAAAAAAAGCAATTTAAATGAAACATTAAGGAGAGTAAATTGGTAAAGTACTAGCTGGATAAGAAAGAAATAAAAAAGAAATAAGTCGACTCTTTCTGAAAAAAAAAAACAAATTTAATGAAAGAAAAACCAAATATAGAGCAATCTGTTAAAAATATAATTTAGCTATTATAGTTATCTGAGAGTACTTTCGGCGATTTGTATACCTACAGACTCCAGAATACGGTTTTAGGAGGACAAGTTGAATACGATAGTCTTATTAGTGACTTGCTATTCATCATGGTTACCAAGTATCTAAGTATCATCTGTATTGGGGGTATATATATATACATTATACTATATCACATTAGGCTATATCATATTATATTGCTCATATATCCTCTTGTATATGATTAAAAACAATAAATAAACAGTTCAATAACTATATATTCCAGACATAGCAAGTATTACAGTTTAAATACCCATTTTAACCGGTAACGGCATAATTCTAAACCACCCAGATTTCATTACAATGCTCTATTGACAGACTATCTCATAAATATTTGCAGAAAGCTTTTCGGGGTATTACATTGCAGAAGACAAAATCCACATTTTATTGTAGACTGTAAAGTAAGGCAGAGAATATATATCTAGATATTATTTTCTTAATTGTTGATTTGACTTTTTAAATGCTTTCAGTGTTACTTAGTATCAATCCTCCGTTATGTAGAATCGTACATTTTATTAGTCTCTTGGACAGGAGAGAGTCTTGGTAGGGCTTTGCTTGCTACCGTCAAAAGTTGAGTAAGACTGGGACAGTTACAAGATCTAATTCTGAGGATTTCATTTTTGAGTTCCTTCTACTTCTATTGAATCCGTATTGCATTTACAGTATCATATTGATATCTAATTAACATTTATTCTAACATCATTTATCAGACCTGAAACTCATGTTCACGACTTATTTGATTAGTACTGTGCGATAAGGCCCCTATATCATGTGACTATAGCCTCTGAATATATAAATATATATTCACCCATGTACGCGCATAGACTTTATAAAATAATTAAAATCATGTTCAAGTTGTCCTTTTAAATTATAAATATTATTTTATTCAGTAAATGATATATCAGTATTATTCTATCAAAATTTTTACCGATTTTCTATTCCAGAATTTGTCTATCAACAGGTAGTATGTAAGAAAAACTGCACGGCCAGGATCTTGGACAGCCATGGTAACAAAGGTGTGTATTTAATTAGGAGCGGCTGAGCGCGTTCATCAAATCTGTGACGGATAGGAGAGATCTCAAAGCATCTGTCACGTATTGGATCTACAGGTTTGGAATCTACTCACGATAACTCATTTCCCCAGGTCAAGCATTATTTTAAAAGGTGTTAAACATGCTATTTATGCAAGTGACACAACTTCTGGTGTGGTCGGTGACTTTGCTGAGTTGCATGGTCTCGGCAGCTCCTCCTGGAGCAGCTCCTGCTAAAGAGCTTGAAGGTGTCAAGTCGGAAGTATTGACTGCTAGTAACTTTCTATCTACTCTATCAGGTGGAAATTACTGGGTGGATTTCTTTTCTCCTTATTGTCCTCACTGTCAACAACTCGCTCCTGAATGGCATAAAGCTTGGAATAGATTGTTAAAAGAATACCCTAGCGTAGAAGCCAACTACAATTTCCATATGGTTAAAGTCGACTGTGTTGAAGATGGTGATCTTTGCTCTGAAAACGAGATCAGTTCCTACCCTAGTTTGAAATTCTACAAGAATGGAAAGCTTATTGATATTTATATGAGTGCTAGGAAGGCAGATGATTTATATGCTTATGCTGTAAAAGCCATGCTTGGAGAAGTTGAAGCCGAAAAAGCTGCTGCTGCTAGTGCAAGTTTAAAAGGAAAGACTCAAACTGTTACAGGCGCTGCTGTTACTAGTACTGGTACTAAACTTGCAACTTCAGCTGCTGCTATTGCCACATCAGATTTAGTTGTCTCTGAGAACAAGGTTGGAAAAGTTGAAAGCAAGTTCCCTCAATATTCTGAAAAGGACAAGCAAAAAGTCAACTCGGAATATCCCAGTTCTCTTACTGACAAAGAAAAGGCCGATGAAATGTGGAATGGTAATGGGCTTTCTGTTCCTTTGAACCAAACTACTTTTAAGGCTTTAGTTACAACTGCTAAACAAGATTGGTTCATCAAGTTCTATTCTCCAAGATGCCCTCACTGCAGGCACATGGCCCCTGCTTGGAACGAAATGGCAAAGTCTACTAAAGGTAAGATTAATATTGGCGAAGTTAACTGTGATGTTGAGGGAGATCTCTGTAAGGCACTCAAGATCACTGCTTATCCTACTTTAAGATATTACTCTGGTGCATTTTCTTATGATTATGAATCACTACGTGGATTTGCCGATTTACTTGAGTTTGCTGAAACTGCTGCTTTAGCCGGTAGTTTCAAGGAGCTTTCCCTCATTGATGAAATGACTTCTATCATTCAATCAACACCTGAGAGATCTAGTTTTATTTATTTTTATGACGATGCTACCTTTGATGAAGACTACCGAGCCTTGAAAAAGAGTGCTTTGAGTACTCTTGATTTTGGTAGATTTTATTTGTCCAAGTCGTCCTCTGAGATTGCCAAGTATCTCAAGGTTGGCCAAGTCCCTGCTATTTATGCTGTAGCGGAAAATAATATCTGGAGACAATTTCCAGCACAAACCCCTAAGGAGATTAGAGACTCAGAGGCAGTATCTTCTTGGGCAAGAGAGGTATGGCTTTCGCTGGTTCCTCAAATGACTCCAATTACTGCTAATGAGATTTTTGAGTATTCACAATATGTTGTATTGGCTATTGTTGATAGTAGAGATAGTAGCAAACGAGACCTGGCTATTTCTGAGTTGAAGGCAAGTGCTCAAAAGTATATCAAGGATGTTGAAAGAGAAAACCGTGAAGAGATCCTTGAGCTTCGAGCGAAAAAGAAGCTTAAAGTGGATGAAGCCAAGGACAAGGGAGATAAGGCTGCTGAGGATAGGGCTAACGAAATTAAAGTTGAACCTACCAAGAAACCAGTTGTTGGGTTTGCATGGATTGATAGCGCATTCTGGAATCGATGGCTCAAAACTAGATATGGTATCGAAGAAGGACAAGTTGGGAACACTAGAATTGTCATTAATCATCAAAGTTCTGGGAGGTATTGGGATGTTAATGGAAATGGTCAAGAGGTAGGTGCATCTAGATCCGAGATTATCGATGTTTTAGAGTCTGCATTACAAAACAAAATCCAAAGTAAGGTATTTGTTAGTGGATTTTCCAGCTACTTGGTAGTAGTTCAACATCAGATTTTTGAGCATTGGTTTATTTCCGGAGTTTTCATCAGTGCAATTCTATTTCATTTACACAATAGAAGAAGAAGCTCTGCCGCTATTCAGCTGAATGCAGTTTTACCTCAATATGAAAAGTCTACCCCAGGAAAGTTTGACTAAACGGAGAATTAGTCAAAAGGAGAAATCTAAATATTAAAGTTATTTATGCATACTAGTATTAAAGTAGGTTGAAAGTTTTGATTAAGTTAAAGAAAAATATTAAAATAAAAAAACTTTTATAATAGCTAGGTTCGGCTAGATTATAGCTTTGACATGCTAAATCTAAAATGCACTTATCTGTGCAATTTTATGTAACTCAATAATGTAAAAATGCAATGAAGTATATCTCTATAAATTATGTATCTAGTTCATGTAATAAGTTACTTGTCAGTGTAATGTACAAGACTACAAATTAACAAACAAAGAATAGCCACTGGTTGAAACTGTTCTGTGCTGAGATCCAAATAGGTCGACTAAATCTCATCAGTTACCGCCATCAAAACATGGATCATCGTATCGAAAAAATGAAACTTGAAAACATCACTAAAGAATCAATGACGTATACATGTATAAACTAATCCAAAACAGAATGTGAAGAAATATGGAAAAATGCAATTACGTAGTTGAAGTAATTCAGATGAACTTAGATATAACGACGTCATCATACGATGTCATCACACAGCTTCGTATGCCAATAACAAAACCATTTTGTCGGAACGACCGGCCTAAACGAGCGAAAAAAAAAATAATGAGGAATCATACAAGCTAACTTAATCTGTTACGAGCAGAGATTAGGAGGAAAAAAAAAAATAGAAAGATCCGAGGCAAAATTCACCGGATTAGGTAGCCATTCATCACCTGATGCTTCCAATCTGAAATTCAAGATACAGGGGGACTATTTGTTAGCTGTGTTAACTTGTGGCCACATTGTAGGGTCACGTCCACCAGGCAGATCGAAATCAGATCAAGCTAAGTTAACAGAGTTAACAAAGTAATGTTAGTAACTTAGAGGATAACAGAGAAGTATGCATCATGTATAGAGCCACTGCTGATCCGAGCAGACAGGCAGACAGGCTGCCAGGAAAACCTGCTACTGTAACCCAGTTAACAAGGATAGTTAACCCAGGTAATGATCGCAATGGCTTTATAAAAATGATGTGTGAGACATCACAGGGATCTGTAATTTAACTGGTAATTAAAGTTACGGGATTTGGATATTTGCTTTCGACTGCATAGTCATGTACCAAAACTGGTTATTCAAGGAACAGATCCTATCATGTAGGAAGTCGAAATCAGTAAGGAATCATTTTTGCACAATAAGGAGCTTCGAGTCATACTGGGTGAAGCTCGACGCACATATACCAACATAGTATAGATAGAGTAGACAGTTGTAGTTTGATCCTTACTATATTGGAGGGGGGACTCGAACACAGATTGCAACACTATAGTACAGAGTAACGCTAAGGCTCATGTACTGTAGACAATTTGAAGCATTTAACTATCCCGATAATGGGTTGCGATAGTTCGGAGACTCTTTTAGACGAAACCAAGCATCGCCACCTGGTGCTGGTCTATAATTTGTATGCAAATAAATATTCTGCAACTGTAGTACGTTAGATGTTTGTAATACTCATGATCTTTTTTTTTTATGTAACAAGGCTATGCTATGCGATTGATGATATTATTTTGATGAACAAGGCTATGCTATGCGATGGATGATATTATTTTGATGCACAAAATAAGACCATTTAATCTCGCTGAAAGCAAGTTTCGGTTTGACTCATGCCCGTCACATTATTAAAGTGTGCTGTTCTAACTGGCCAAGAACTGGTTAGCCGTGGAAGTTTTCGTGAGTAATGGCTACCATCTGCTGGTAAGTACATAGACTGTCTTAAACTATAAACTTTGCTTACAGCTTAGTTAACTTTTATAAGAGATATTTTTAGACTGCTGATAGATACCACCTACAGACAAATTTACGCAGTGCCGTGCTTACAGACTGAATATCCAAGCAGATCAACATGGTTAGGTTTGATTTCATGCGTCTTTGGTAATAAAGTTCGAACAGGGAAAAATACAACAGGAAAAATAAAAGAACAGGAATTTACCAAAAATAGGAAAATGAAAGCATCGTCTATAGTTGTTAAGTCGAAGTTTAAAGTTGTTATTATTGGTTCTTCATATATTGATATCACAAATGGGACCTACATCCAGTACATACTTGTATAAGGATAAGTTTGTATCATAAGCTCGCCGAAATTAAATCCAGCTAGATAGTGATATTATGAGTGCAGAGGGCACAATAACTTTAGGGTTAACTTAATCTATCCAATCTTAGTACCACAGGTTATTATATGCATATGAAATTGCTGTTACTCTCATTTACAGCGGTCTGTATACAGTAGTGATCCTGTAGTAACAGACTAACAGTTAACGTTGTTAACTGTAAAGGGTATAAGTAGTGTAGCTAGATAATAATACATCTCGTTAGAGCCAGCTATTTTGCCAATCTTGACCTAATTGTATCTTATACATATAGCAGAAAATTATCTGTATAAAAAAAAAAGAGCCACTAGTACAAGTTATTCTTTTTTTTTTTTTTTTTTTTTTTTTTTTTTTTTTTTTTTTTTTTTTTTTTT